>JAILXH010080189.1:70196-82641 GCA_023558415.1 Piaractus mesopotamicus | reverse complement strand
AAATTCCCACAGACACTCTCCAAAATCTTGTAGAAAGCTTCCCAGAAGAGTGGAAGCTGTTATAGCTGCAAAGGGGACCAACTCCATAATAATGCCTATGGATTTAGAATGGGACGTCATAATAGCTCCTGTAGATGTGATGCGTAGGTGTCCCAACACTTTTGTCCGTATAGTGTATATATGTACTGGCATTTTTTTTTCATTTGCATGTACTCTAGCATTCTTTGCCAGACTGAAAATCTACATTATTATCTTTCCAGGTGGCGTTAACAGTACGTACAGTATTGTGAGGCTACTCTTCACCATTTATGTAGACTTACTGAAACTGAAGTTTCTAGGGATAGTGTGTGATTACTGAATTTGTAACTGGACCTTACTCTCTCTTTTCTTGCTCAAGTCTAGCAGCAGTGGAGCCCTCCATGGCTCTTCTGGAAGAGGCCCGGGCTCAGCTAGAAGGACCCGTGTGGATCAATGCAGACATTCTTCCAGGGCCTGGGGGCCGTGCGACTCCCTTAGACGCCCAGGCCTTTCTTCAGGCAGTGGCTTTGAGAGCGGAGGGGGACGTGCTGTCACTGGGTTGGACCACTGGATGGTCTCCAGATACAGACAACCCAGGTAAAATGTGCATTGGTACTTTGCAGGAAATCTTTTCTTGGTGTCTGTACACAGTATTACAAGGTCTATTGGAGATAGTCTTGCTTTTGATATCAGGCTTTTAGAGCAAGCAACCTTGGGCATGAAGACAGTGTTATATAAATCCAATAAATAAATAAATACCTGGATAGACTTATGACTGTTCAGACTTTATCTAGTATGGGCATTGTACACGGTAATCATGAGGCAGGAGGTGCGGATGTAGTCATCTGCACACCAGTTTTACAGCAAGGACAACCTCAATCTCATTTTCTGATTAACTTCTTTAACTTGTCTTTAGCTTGCATTGTTCTGCTTTTTGCCAGACATTTTCAGACATAATTGTTGAACATAGCTACACTGTATGGCCATAAGTGTGTGGACCCCCCCCATAATTAAATCCAGGTGTTTCAGCCACACTCATTGCCAACAGGTGTACAAAATCAAGCACATAGCCATGCAGTCTCCATAGACAAACACTGGCAGTAGAATAGGTCATACTGAAGAGCTCAGTGACTTTGCATGTGGCACTGTCATAGGATGCCACCTTTGCCACAAGTCAGTGCATGCAATTTCTGCCCTGCTAGATCTGCCCCAGACAACTGTAAGTGATATTATTGTGAAATGGAAGCGTCTAGAAGCAACAACAGCTCAGCCACGAAGCGGTGGACCACGCAAACTCGCAGAGCAAGTCTGAGTTCGAGCCTCTGGAAGCAACATCAGCACAAGAACTGTGTGTTGGGAACTTCCTGAAATGGGTTTCCATGGCCAGGCAACTGCACAAAAGCCTAAGATCACTATGTGCAATGCCATGCATACGGGTCTGAAAGGATGTGTAGCTGTCCAAGAAGCCCTCACTGAAAAAATAAAACAGACACCTCAAACAAAGGAGCTGCTGGTGTTCTCAGAACAATGGACTAGTCACCCCAGTCCTCAGCATCATTTGATATATATATAGGATTGCTTGGATTGTGAGAAACAGAAAGTGCAACCAACTTCCTAGACTTTGGAGGTGTTGAATATGTGTTTTCTGCTTTTTTAGAACACTGAAAAATGAATAACGTCAAATCAAACTGCACATGTACCCATTTAACTGTTGTCACAGGTTACAGCTGGGAGATGGTTCAGCAGATGGAGGCGGTTTGTGGGCCACTGAGGCAACCAGTGACATTCCCGGTGCGAGCTGCTCTTCTGCCCCAGTCCTTCCCACAGTTACAGTGGCTCTTGCAGCAGTCTGACAGGTGAGACTCCGAATTTGCTATAACAGGGCCAGCAGTCGTACATCAGTATTCAGCGTACCGGAGACTATTAAGGTTTGGTTCTGTGTGCCACCGTCTGTTTGCTTCCTAAGTGGCTGTTAGCAGCGAGCTGTTGATTGCCTGCTTGATTGGTTTCGTGTATTGTAACAAAAGCAGTTCATCAGAATGCCTTTAGAGTGCTAGTGGTGTAATTTGGTGCCTGCTCCTCCTCTTGCATTTGTTTATGACTGGAATAGAAGCACTCAATTGAGCTGAAAGGTGCATAGAAGTGTACAGAAGCGTTAGGCTGGATCAAATCCCCCTTCTCCAGACCTAGTGCACTTCAGCACCCTGCTTTCCCTCTTGAGCCGCGCTCCAGCAGTGACTGCGCAACTTAATGCTGTCCTTCACCGCCAGGCCAGTCGGAGAACAGCACATCCAGCTCTCAGAGTAAATTACTGTGGAGAAGCGCAGCTCGGAGAAACCCTCAACAAATTCATGCACTGTAGTATGATAAAAGTCAAGCCATGTAACTATTGCTAAATGTTAAACAGTGATATAAGAGAGAGGAGCTGGTTAGCATTAGCTTAGCTAGCATGATAACGGGGCTGCTCACCTCAGAACAAGTTCAATTTTGACTAACTAAGTTTAGATGACAATGATTGAAGTCTGAGGGAATAAAGTTAAGCAACTGGCACTTCTGAAAGGACAGAATAGCGAATTAAATCTGTGCTGTTGGATCTCTAGCCGGTTCAGCTAACTTAACATTAGCTTAGCAAGCAGGCTACAGACCCAAACAGTGCCACACACCATAGTGCAGGTTTGATTCTTGCTCTGCTGAAACAAGTTTAGATGATAAAAACTCACGTCTGAGATAGTGAAAGTTGAGCGACCTGCGACAGAAATCCAAAATCAAAACTACGTGCCACACAGCACAGGCTTGGTTCCAGCTAACTGATGCTAAAATGACACGTTTAGAGGATTTCTGAGAGCGCAAAGTCAAGTGATGGCTTTGGAGTGAAAGCCAAAATCTAAATCAAACCATATCACTGCATAAATTCTTCCACTTTGTGGATTGGAAGAGAAGTGCAGTCTATTCAGTACTTAGAGTACACATTCTGTGTAGGAGCCCGGCTCAAATGAACAGCTGCTGTTAATATGGATGCCAATGTTGTAGAGACTAAGTATAAGAATGAAATTGCTATTAGAAGCTTCAAAACAACAGGAAAGCAGAAAAACATCCATTGTTTTTGATAAATTATAAATAAACGTCAAGGTGTTTGTGTTTTGTATCCTCTTAAAGAAAAGTAAAAAAAATAAAATAAAATCACGTTTAATTGTCCACTTAAACCCAGAAGTAGTTGATCAGCCAAGACATTTGTGGTGTTCAAATTTAGCTTCTTTAGTTTAATACTGGGGCTACAAGGCTAATGTTGCTAACTACCACTAGTTAGCAGCACGTAAGTGACTTTAAGTCAAATCTTTTCTAAAAATACATCTTTAAAACGTCTTCCAAACCACTTAAAGCGCACCCAGGTCTTCATTAAGGTTGCAGAAACTTGCCAGTGTGGTTTAGGACACAGTGGGTCTTTCTGTGAACTATAATGAACAATGAACAAAAAAACGATCAGCCACTTTAGACAGCAGTGTTGTGGTGAATTTTGCCTCCCCTGCAGTACTTTTACGCATATTTATAGTATACAGTAAGTCATACTGAGTCCTAAACCACATCAACATAAGGTCTTCATGACCTTTATGATGGCCTGGATGCGGTTTAAGTGGGTTGAGAGAAGTTTTGTGGATGCATTTACAGAAAAGATTTGGGTGACTATTGGTTTCTGTTGTTTGTTAGCAACATTAGCCTTGTAGCTAAGCAAAATTTGAACACCACACATTTGTGGCTGACCGATTACATCTGGGGTGTAGAGTTGTGTAGATTTTTTTGTCAATTCGTTTAAAGGCCTAGAGGACATGAAGGAGATACAGAGAGGAATAGAATAATAACAGGAATAGAAATGAAAAATGTTTTTATGCCAGCTAAATTGCATCTCTGTTCAAGTCCGTCCTGTTAGCTTTTTGTCACTTAAAACGATTAGACACATTCTCCGAAATGTAGCGTTTAATGTCACCTGTTATTATGTAATATTCTGTAGTGCAGCATGGCATCCCTCAGTCTTACTGGATTGACAGAATTCATGATTTTTCGTTTTTGTCCATAAGTGTTCTCTCACTACAGTACTGCAGCATACCTTACTCAAATATATCACACAGTCATTGGGAATCTCTGTGGTGTCAACCAATCCTGACTGTTAGCGGCTAGTGCTACAAACAGTAGTGATATAGCATTAAACCTTGATTAAAATGAAAAAAATTCAAACAGCCCATCCACAAGTATCTACAGTAAAGCACCTGCAGTCTTTCAAAATTTACATCCATCTTCAGGATACATCATCAGAAGGGACTTTTCCTGGTAAATCTCGCTCTAGAGACCACTGTAGCGCATTTACAACAGATGTAGTGATGGTTACACTTCTAAATTTGGTCGGCGTGTCCCCGTCACGTAAAAATGAATACCTTGATGGTCAGAAAATACACTACTCGGAGGCTCCTAGAGGTTTATCGATAGTAACAAGACAACTGAGTAAAAATAAAACCTGAAATGTAAAAAATAAGCATGTGAGTACTCCTAACAGGAATGTACAATAACAGTTGAGTCATAAAGTACTGCCAAGTGTTTCCAAATTCAGTGTCCATTAATCTAACAGGGAATCTGTGTTGCTGCTGCCCTTTAGGCTATGGCATACTGCAGGGGTATTCAGCTCACCTGTTGAAGGAATGGTTTAGCGAAAAAGCTAATTTACCCAATTTTCTACTTACCCCAGATATAGTCAATCAGCCAAGATTTGCTTAGAGTCAACATTTTCCTTCTTTAAGTTAGAACTGGAGCTACAAGGCTAAGGTTGCTAACAAACACTAGAACTCAATAGTCACTCAAATAGCCCAAACCGTTTCTGTGAAGGTACGTCCCCAGCATTTCTGTGGAAATCTAATTCAGGTCTTCATTCAGGTTAAGGTTGTGCACACTTGCCGATGTGGTTTACAACACATTATGACTTTGAGCCACTTTAGACAACAGGTTCTGAATTCACACCACTTTAGGTGTAGATGTGCTGATCTAGAGTCCGTATCATTAATATGGAGGAATCTGATCCAAGATCAGTCCTGCTTTGTGAATACCAGGCCAGGTGTTGTTTGGGACGGCTGCCTGTAGCAGCAAAGTTTGTTCATTTTTATAGTTCCCAGTATGTCATACTGTGCTGTACACCACATTGACAAATCTGTGCGACCTTAATGAAGATGCGTTTTGCCGATGTATTTTTACAGAAACGATTTGGGCTATTTGGGTGACCACTGAGTTCTAGTATGTGTTAGCAATGTTACACTCATAGCCCCATTTCTAAGGTAAAGAAGCAAATTTTGGACTCCAAGACTGGATGATCAATCCCATCTGGGTTAAATGAGTCATTGGCTAAATTAGATTTTTCGCTACACTGTCCCTTTAATTGTTGGGTTTGGTGAGTGTGTTTGAGTGGGAGAGTCAGCGAAATGTGCTGGATACGGCCCTCCAGGACTGGAGATGAATACCCCAGCATACTGATACTTCATTATAATAAAATCATTTCCACTTCCCATTTCTCTGTCTGTGTTTCTTTCTCTTAGGTACACTCTGACTGTATGGACAGGCCAAAGTGACGTGTTGAATGTGGAGGACCTGTTGCCCTATAGGCAAAACTTCAACAAATCTAGGATCTACTATGATCTGCTAGAGTCTCAGATATCAAAGTTCAAAGCACTACCTGGGTACAACTGAAAGAGAAGAAGTGGCACAGAGTTCTGGAGGAGATGCCTTCTATTATATTGAGTATACAAGTTGAAGGAATTGTGTCAGACATGAAAAGACCCTCTTAGATTTCACAAATTTTTCAAAACTTCTGCATAATTTAATTGTTACAATGTAAACTCAGTCAGAGTGATTTGAAGTGAAACGCACCATTCGAGAGAAATTATCTAAGTAATATTGTTTATAGTGATAGTAATAGGAACCACTTCTGAGTATAATACCTCTAAAGATACCTCATAAAATGGTATTCCATGATATGGCTTCCAATACGCCTCCTGATATCTGAGACGTTGTTCTACGATTTATATTTTTGGTCTAAAATGTTTTTTTTATTATTTATTCATGGCAGAAAGGTGCATGCAGGGTGTTGTTAGGCAAAATAATCCCTAAAGAAAACATAGTTTTCTGGTTTATCACTATTTTATGTTATAAACACTAAATATAAAACCTCATAGTTCATTGGTCATTTTGGATAACAAATAAAAAGATTATAGTTGCTTTGTAGACATTGTGACCCCTGCTTCCTTTCGCATGTGAACACCACTATAAAGAAATCTCAGTTGGTAATTTTTTATACTATACACTGTTTTACATCAAGCCACTCTGACTTTGTTTACATCTCAGCAACTACACTGTTGAGAAAAAGGTTTACAGACACAGACACTTGGTTAGTTTTGATACGTTTTGGATGTTTTGCTTTACTATAAGCACCGTAATGATTCACAAACTGTGGTTGACATAGTGCCTGAACACACTACCACATTCTGACCTTGTATTGGCAACAGGTTACAATGTCTTTGTTTTTAATCGTCAAGATGGACACGGCATTCAGGTACAGTGTTGAGGGCACTAAAGAATGACCACACATCAACAAGACACAACTGAAGTAAAAAGCGCAATGTTTCTAAATAAAATATATCTGGGATATAGATTATTATTATAGACATCAACCTTGTTACTCTATGGTCAAATATCAGTGTTTTGGTTGTGACATTATGTTGTATTTTAAGTCACAGTTTTCAAAGTGAATCTTTAACAAATGTCTCATTTGAAATGGGTGGCATCATATTTAGGTACATTTTTATATTGTCTATAATCAGAATAAACATTGATATATCATTTACTTAATGACTGTGTGGACCTTATGTCAGCCATACACATAAGCATTTACTGTCCAAAGATCTCCTCAAAGTTGACCAAGCGCTTCATCTGCTCTGTTTGCATGGAGTGTCTTCTTAACAGAGTCTTCTTGGCCTTCAGATCTCGGGGAAGGCTGGGGGCGCAAGGCACAAAATGCCTTGAACCAGGAACAATGGGTATAGTCCCAGTCATGGCTCCAGTGGCAGTCCCAGGCTTGATTATGCCAGCAGAGCCGGTGGAGGTGGTGGTGGTGTTAGCTTTGATATCCGGGATGGGAGCATGAGGGTTGAGTGGTGGCAGGTAGCCTGGCCGAGTCTGAGAGATGTGATCCAGCAGAAGAGCCCCAGAACCTCTTCGCTCCATCATTGCCGGGCTCCTCCGCTGGACAATGCTCTCTAGAGACTCCCTGGAGCCAGACAGGGTGGAGGAGCGGCTGGATACGAGCTTACGTTTCTCTGTTGCCCCTGTTCCCCCTCCTCCCGTGGCTCCAGCCTTGCCAACCTCGTCTGAGTGCTGGCTCCCAAACTGAGGAAGCTGGGAGTCTGAGCTGTAGTGGTCCATGCCAATGTTGCGCCGGCGGACCACATTCCGCAGGCTAGACACAGCCATGTTGGGCAGGCAGTCTGGATCTTTGTCCACAGGAATGGGTTCAGTGGCCGAAGCCTCTTTAAGAAGGTTCTGGTGTGAGGAGGAGTGTGGCAGTGAAACACCATCATAGGACATTTTTCTGCTGAGCCATTTCGCTTCCTTTACTTGCTCACTTTCTGACACGGATGCTTCTTCCAAAGCTCGTAGCAGACCAGTGGCATCTTTGACATCAATGCTTTGATGACGAGCGACATGAGGTGCTCTTTGAAGCAAGGGGCGATGGCTGTCGAAACCAAATGAGAGCTCCTCTTCTGGAGTGATATCCAGGAGCTCCTCAGTCAGGGAGGAGGCCTTGCTTTGCTGCAGCAACAGGGATGGAGGAATCCTTAGCCAAGGTTCTGAGTGGAGCCTTTGGAGGTGCAGAAGCTTGGCCACACCAGTGGATCGCAGTGGACTCGGGTCATGTGTAGGAGACCCTGGCTTCGAACTAGGAGTTGACATTGTTGGGGTAGAACCCATTCCTTGGTTCTCCCTCAGGTTTAAAAGGGCATTCTCTGACTGGCTTGAAAGGGGGGAAACACGAGGAGTGCAGAATTGAATCTCGGAGGGTGACATGCATGCAGTAGGGGCACAATACAAGCGATCCTCTAAATCTGGTGGAGGAGGGACATTCAGGTACTGCTTGGTCATTTGCCTGCCAGAAGGGAGTTTGTCTGTGGTGATGATGATAACCTCCTTGCCTCTGGCCTTACAAGCATCCAGTAATACTCGCAGAGCATCCTTGTCTCCAGCGTTAACAGCATAGACCAGCGCAGAGGAACCAGTGTGATCCTCTAAACTTGGGTCCGCTCCGCTAGACAGCAGCTGGGTTAGAACCTCCTCTCCAGCCCGGTCCAAACAGGCATGCATCAGCGCTGTCTTACCGGACTTGTCCTGGATATTTGGGTCAGCACCATTCTCCAGAAGATACCTGTATAAACAACAGAGCAGTTACTCCTTGATCAAGGCAGGCATCAAACCCTACTGTAGGGTACTAAAGAACAACCATTAAGAACTAAGTAGTTAATTTAGTACCAGGTCAACCAGTTTTTCCAAATGATCCCAATGACTTTTCCTGGAATACCCTGCACTGAAAAGTGCTTGCTTCAACTCACTAGCCAGTTACTAAACCTTTCAGTAACTAAGCCAGGTTTGAAAAAGTAGAGACACTATGGACAGCTGTAGTTAACTACAGGACTCAAGTTATGCAACCCTGCTGTAAAGAGCAATAAACAGGCCAGGTTTTGGCACTGCAACAACGGAAGAATTAGGCAGTCTCTAGAGACAACAGGGCAGAATTGCAAAATTGCAAGGCATACCTGACCATCTTGGGTTTTGGCACGCTCTGAGCATCAGTGTGATGAGTCTTGCAGGCAATCATCAGAGGTGTCTCTCCACGCTCATTACTCTCATTAATATAAGCCCCGCCCTCTAGGAGTAGTCGTGTCAGTCGCAAACGGCAAAGATAGACGGCCTTCAGGAGGGAGTTGCCATCAGTCCGCACCTCTGTGGAGTCCTCCATGGCCATGTGCTGTTACAGAGAGGCAGTTGGCTCTGCGGTTTAGAGGATCATCTGTAATTGGTCGGCTGTCTGTGTGGCACAATGAGTTAAGAGGGTCAGGAATGTACATTATGAGTTCATCAATTTTCCAATAATAATGACAAACAAAAATTAAAGATTAAAAACATCTGCCACTAAAACAAATCATGCATACAGGCTTCTGGCTTTCATTCATTGCTGCCTATGTTTATCATTCTGGATTATTGTGTTAGTTAAATCAATATGCTGGCAGTTTCTCCACTCCATGCTCCTCATACAAAGACAGGCAAAGACTGACATGAAGATGTTTGTTGTGATGACCATGTAGGTGGCACGTCAAAATGGTACTTGACAAGAAAGATGCGAGAAAGCTGCCTTGGTTATCTAATCCATTATATAAGCCCCTTTATTAGATTCCATCAGTACAAGGTTGTTTTTTTTCCTTCTCTTTGTGTTTGTCAAATTGAAATCTGTATATGGGAAAAAAATGGTTACATACATAACAAGCTCCATGCTTTGCCCTGAATAAAATAGGTAGGCAGAACGCAGGTGAAGGCCTAATCTATCCCAAACCATTTTTGTCTATGCCAGACTTGGTCAGACTGTATTTATTAAGAGCAAGAGGGACCAAAAAAAAAAAAAAAAAAAACATGCCGAGTTTTTGAAAAGCCTGAAAAACTCCTCCGCTTTTGGTTCACTGAATGACGGCATTCCTTTATGTAGTCTATTGTGCGTGTGGCCTTGTTCCCTCATCTTTTGAGTGCAACTCCAGAGTCTGTCATATTTTAGTTGCAGTAAGTGAGAAACAGACAGAAGTGGACTTTATCTGAGAGAAAAAAGAATTAGAGAAACTAATGTATACATGTACAGTCTAATGAGGCTCTCAATGTGTGGAGTGCATAGGCAGATAAAGAGTTCAATGCTTTTTTTTTTTATTATTAAAATAGAGACAAGACACACAGATGCTAAACTGATCTGCCATGAGTTGATACAATTCTACAAAAGAAGATATTTTCTCTTGGACTGCTGTTACTTATGTCTTTGCTCAAAGACGGATGTCTAAATAACTATTGATTTTCAGATTTTATGAATGATTTAAAAAAAATTTGTAGTCGGTGGCATGCCCATATCAACACTCTCCAAAAAAAAAATACTTGTGTCCATTTTTTTGATTGACAGCAGCTGCCTTTTACAATATGTGAAAAATTCACAATGAATGGACCCACAGAAATGCTCCAAAATCACTTGGAATTCATTCTTCCCTACATTAACTTACATTAAAAGCCAAGGTTTTTGCCTTCTCCTGTACAGTTACCATTTTGGAGACACTTGTTTTTCTGTTGGACAGTGGCGATATGACAATATCTGGTGTAACCAAAAACAGTTGACGCAGTCAAAAGTTGATGGGAGATTCTTGTAGGTTCAGCTTCTCACATGTAGAACTGTAAATGTTAAAAGTTGACACCGTACAAATGTTTACTGCATGTCACTGTAATTAATTACATCTCGGCGTTTAGCGTCCAGCAAGCTACTGAATAATTTAACCAGCAATTAATAGCCATAAAAATGGCTAATGAGTAAAGGTACAAGGTAAGGGTATGTAAGTGCAAACACAGTCTGTCTATAGACAGATCCTTCAAACTGTATGTCTGCAACATGGCGGCAGTGCAACAAGTGGCAAATCGAGTTGGGCCTCATTCACCAACCGTTCTTAAGAAAATATTTCTTCTTAAAACCCAGTTACACAGTTTTCGCAAACATTCTGACTCACCAATGTTTTCTTATTTGGGATTTGTTCTTAGGTAAGAACAGAATCTACACACTCAAGAGCACAAAGGTGCGAACAATTCTGATGTACGTCATGAATCTGACGTAGACTTTTTCTTAAGGCCTTTCTCAAGAACAAATTTAAGAAAAAACTTAGTAAGATTTTGGTAAGTGAGGCCCAATGATGTGGTGAGGCTCAAACTAATTCCTTAGACCAAATGTGGAGCATGAGTGTCCAAGGCCCCCAGACACTGCTCTCTGAACTTTTTGCTTCTATCAGCAATTCACTCCTTTCAAGAGTATCACTCAAAATATAGCAGAGAAATAAATTTGTAAACTAATAACCACAGCACACGCCCACTCACGACAGATGAGAGACGACATTAGCGACTTGTCACCGCCTAACGTAAGCATATGGTAACACACGTTCTTACTACAGTATATATTTTTTACTTTGCTACTATGAAACACAAAGATGTTAGCAAAGATGCTTCTCTTTCTCACTGTTACTTCGACACGCCAATCTTTTTGCACATCATCCACTGAGGAGAAAATAATTTACCTTGTGTAGAAGACCAGCTAATGTTGCACTGTTAGCGTTAGCATTAGCTCATCTACTGATTTTACCCACAGTGGCTAAAAGATTTTCCTTTGCTTTTTAATGAACATGGCAGTTTTGAAATGTACTCATCTGTCTGCTATAAAATTTTCCTTTGTGCTACTAAATTTGTTTAGTAAAAATAAATGAACCAGAAAACAGTAAAACGGTATCCAAATTAATCAGAGCTACTGTCAAACTTCAACACTATTATATAACAACACCAGCTACTCAAACTCTAGGCTAGTACTGCCAAAGCAACCTACCCACCACATCTGATGAAGTTTGCTGGTTTGCGTAGGGTATTTTGGTGAGGTTGGGCCTGACTGACACACACTACCTCTGCATGGCGTGAGCGATGTGGCAGAGTGATTGATACAGCTTGCACATGCTGGCCTTTTATACATATAACGGAGTTGAGCAGTAAGACAGTCACACAGTCATCCTTTATCCAAATGGATAAATAACATCAATCACTCTGTTCAATAAAAATAAAATTTATAAAAGAGCACAGTACATTTGTTTACCCTCGACAGCATTCCGACTTGTGATTGGGTAAAAGTTTCGAACCTGGTAGACCAGTCGGGAAATCTGTTTGCAGCATAGAATGGGTAGCTAGTATTTTACTCATGAATTAAATAAATTAGTAATTTGCAAGGTTTCATTCCGTTTTCGTTTAACTTTCTTTGATTTTCATGGCTTATTTCAGTGGAATTTGCCATGTCGTGTACGGTGTTCGGAAAACATCGGCTCCTCATCTATACTCTAAAAACTGTGTTGCTTCTGCCTGTGTGAAAGCACTGACCTGTTAACACTAGCACCGAAATAAAAATCAAGCCGTTCTACGTTCCACCACTCATTTTTTCCATAGACAAAAATGGCTGAAACCTGGAGCTCCTTATATGGGCATATCACCGACTACAAAATACAAAGGTCTATTATTGTTTTGCTCATACTACTCCTGAAATACACTGATATGGAGAGCTGTTGATTGATATGCA
>JAILXH010080189.1:12128-34272 GCA_023558415.1 Piaractus mesopotamicus | reverse complement strand
TCTCAAATTGGTTGGAGAGCTTGCTTGGCTGCAGTGGAATCATCCATTATGATTTGATTTATAGTGGGTGGAAGATCTAGATACAGTATGTCACTGACTGTGAATACCAGTGTTAGTCTATTCAGCTTTCAGTAAACTGTAGTGACGGGAAGTTTGAATCATTTTACTGAACCGCTAGAACTAGAGAGCCAACATACTAACAGGCCAGTAATATTCAAATACACAGAATCAATTCAGCACTGAGGTAAAAAACATTACATAAACACCTGTTCAAAGCTCCAAATGTCTGTGTTTATGTGGGGTTCAGCTCAGTTTTCAGCAGAACGTAGCAGAAACTGACATGTCTAACCAGGTAAATTGAGTTAAAATGCTCGAGAACCACTGAGATTCGCTTCAGTCTGAAACAACTGCTGTGGCTCTCGGCTCAGCCAGTTTTCAGGGGACATTCTAAATGCTTAATGTGAAAAAAGCTGGACTTTAATGCACTTAAACAACAACCTTCCAACACCAAATTTCTCTGACATATTACTGGTCAAAAGTTCTGTGAACTACCAAACTGAACCTGTAATAGTAGAAAAGGAATAACTTTTGTTTTAAGCTCTTTGCTCTGCCTAGTAAAAAAAAAAAACCCTTTATTTTCAGTTTTCAGCTTCATCCATTTGGTAGTAGAGATAAATCATGACCAGTAATATGTTAGAGAACTTTGGTCTTCCTGGGTCGTTGTTCATTAAGCTTTTTCATGTTTGAAATCGTGACAATCAATATGCCACATCATGTCTCATGAAGTTTGGATCAAAGTGCTGAGACAAGCCGTCTTTTCTTGCAAAGACTGAGCCTTTGGTGGATGTTCCTTTTATACCCAATCAAGATACCTTCACCTGTTACCAACTGTTCAACTGCTTATCATGGAATACTTCAAAACGGTGTTACTTTAATATTCTATTAACCTGTCACTCTTATTTTGTTCTGTTCTAACTTTTTTTAAGTGTGTTGCAGGCGTCAAATTCCAAATTCGTTTATATTCACAAAACACAATCAAGTTGGTCAGCTGAAACATTAAAAGTCATTTCTTTGTTCTTGTTTTAATAGCATTTTACAAAATGTCCCAGCTTCTCTGAAAATGGAATAGTCCCTACTGCTATGTATCATTTGAGTTTGGGCACATTGCAAGAATTTATTTAACACTGAGGAGAGCTGTAGCATCTGGTGGACTGAGAGATGAAACACAGTGTAGGCCAGCACAAAGCTAAAGTGGGCTTCTTCCTCACTCACAACTAATACTAATATTACTAATACTAATTCTAATGCTAATAATAGAATTTTACTAACAGAAAGTGGTGCTTGAAAGTTTGTGAACCCTAAAAACTTTGTGAAGTTTTTATATTTCTGCACAAGTTTTACCTAAAACTTCACCAGATTTTCACACAAGTCCTAGAAATAGATAAAGAGAACCAAATTAAACACTACACAATCACATCATTCTTCTGTTTTAAAAAACTACAATGTTTTGTTTATTTCACATTTTATTCTTTCCAGTTGTTGTAATTTTAACACTATAAGGTTTGGTCTGTAGGGGGAGCAGTGCAGTCCACCCGCTCCACCTCAAACTCCGCCTTTGGTTACGGTCATTGGCTCACGAGCCACAGCATTGACTTGATTTGATGCGCTAAAGTTGATTCAGTGCTCAAATCTCTGTTTGTTTTCACATTGTGTGACAGTTCCATGAATCAGATGCAGAGTAGTTTGTAACGGTGGTCAAAAGGCAGCTAAACCTGCACTCTTTTTACAGACCATTAATGAATGAAGGCATCTAAAACACTCAAATGTGCTTATAGATATGGAATCACTAAACAGAGATTGTTATGTTAGAGAAAAAGAAAACTGGGAGAGGTTTTCAAACTGAAGTACTGTAACATGGTGACACCTGCAGCTTGACACACAGGTCAGGGCAGTTGCCCAGTGCATTACCCCAAACTGATATGTGTAATTGACTTCTGCTTTGTCTGGCTACCCTCATTTGACATTTTGGATAATTCTGTGCTTCCAACTTTGTGGGAATAGTTTTTATGGGAACCCTCCCGGCATGGGAGCCCTTACACGGATCTCCCTATCTACAACATTGGACACTGAGAAGGATGTAATTTAACACAATAATTCATGTTAGACACCGTTTATTTACTTCTTAAACAGACACATACTTGAAGATCTCTAAATGCTGAAAATACCTAACATTACTCATCCTGTCTGAGACATTAAGTAAGGTAACGTTAGCTGCTAGCTAGCTGACTACAACACTGGGAACCAGCTAACAATTTTTGCACGTTTGGAGCTCGATAGCTCTTCCACAGTTCTGACCACATCGTCCTGCCTAAAGCGTGGAAGTTCAGCCAAAGATGATGAATAATGAAATGCAGCCATATTCGTAGTGGAGCGGCGCGGAAACCGGACATAAGTTTACACATAATCTCCCCCCCCCGGAACTTGACCCCTCCTCCGTGCGTGAGAAACGCCTATTAACATGGTAAAAAAAAAAACATTAGTGTCAAAATCTTCACTGAATTTATTCACTGCACAAAACTTCTGTTTGTTATTCAAAAGTTTTACATGTCATTGTTACTCCTCAAAGTTCTTGAGATCCTTTTAAAACTCTCACTTTTGTTCAGTTTTACCAACTGCCGCATTAAAAGCTATTTCACATTATCAGCATTACACCACACTGACATACCAAAAAAGAGAAAGGCTGTCAGTTCACCCCCAAAATGACGCAACCTAACGTCACCAAAAATCTGTCACTTGACATAGTTGTTACGTCCACTTGACATCAAAGTTGACAAAGGCAGCCTTTATGACAACTGACGCCTTTTGGAATAAACATTTATAAATGTTTGTGTATGTTTGTGTCAGTTGTCATGAAGGGCTTATGTAGGCGCCATATAGCCTTCCAAACAGTGCCCTATAGTATAGTGTACCCAGAAATGCTTAGACAGCTGCTGACACCACTTGTGGCTAACAGTAAAACCACTTGTGATGGTCTGGTAGATTGTGGTTATGCTTCAAAGTGGGCTGCAAGAGGAGATGTTCATTGAAACACAGTGCTACAAATGAACATCTCCTGTGTAAAATAAATATTTTACTACAAAATGGGTTACAAGTGTACAGCTTATGTAAATACATAGGTATCAAGTTCAGTTTTTTATTCATGTAATTACACAAGTGTGTATTGACAGTTGTAACAGGATATTTTGTTACGTAATTGTATGTGTGATAGAGTGAACAGCTGTTTTTCTAACAAGACTTTTCTCATTGTAAACTGCATCTGCACAGGAAACAGCCATTGTCCTAACATTTAGCCAGCTGTAGTAGAATTCATGTGATCTCGCTAAAGTTCTGGACTGAAACCATTCTGTAATGTGATGATATTCACACAACAACATATCTTTAACAGTAAATTTATGCAGTTAATTAAAATGTATGTGCTGTATAATACTATCCTAAAAGTAATGTAAAAGCAATGTCTGGATTACCAGTCCAGAGTTTTACTGTCCACTTATTTGTAACTGTAACTTATGGAATATTTACTGTTGTTACTACAGCTAGCTGAATTTTATTTAAGTTGGTAATTCCTGTGCAGTGTAGGTGCTTTCATAATGTAGGTAATTACATACCTGTTACAATCAGAAAAGTTCTCAAAATCACTCCCTGTATTATACATGTGTAATTACATAACAGTAACAGTTTTACTTATGAATTGCTGATTCATGTGTATTTGCAAAATCTGTACTAAAATAATTCACTTGTAACAGGGAGTACATCACCAGTAGTTACATTGTTTTTGTATGTATTGTTAAAGTGTAATTACACAGTTATTAGAGACAGGGTAAACTGGGACCAGGTGTTTTGCTAAAATATTTTAGCAGCATGCAGATCAAAATAATAATTTCAGTGACAAATAGAGAAGACTAAAAACTAACATTGTAATGAGTAATGAATTTGGGTCTACACTGACCACTGTATGAGGAATTATATGACAATTTTCCTGTTAATAATATTGTGTTGTAATATTGACATATAAAGCATTAGATATCATGAAAACTTGGCATACTGAAGACATACTTATTACATATCAGAAACGTTTTTTGTAAATATATGCATATTCCAAATTTAGTGCCTGCAACACATTGCAAAAAAACTGGGAGCATGTTTGCTGTGTTACATCATCTTTCCTTTTAACAGCATTTAATAATCATTTCAGGACTGAAGATACAAACTGATCTATTTTTGAAAGCAGAATGTTCAGCTTTACAACCATATTGAGGCTTTTGATGTTATATTTTGAGCTTAATTTGCTGCTAACAATCAGGATGGTCCTTCACATTTTTGTTTTGGGGAACACAACATCAGTTTTTTCCATAAACAATCTGAAAGGATGACTCGTCAGACCACATTGCGCGTTTCCAGTGCATCAGTCCATTTCAGATGAGTTCAGGCCCAGAGAAGTTGGCAGTGTTTCTGGATGCTATTGACATATGACTTCCGCTGTGCAATGTATTTGTGGACGGAGCTACATACGGTGTTTGTTGACAACAGTTTGTAAAAGTGTTCCTGAGCAAGTTGGGTGATATCCATAACAAAAACAAGCTAGTTTTTAATGTAGTGCAATCTGAAGGGTCAAAGGTCAGACATTTATTTCTAGCTTTTGGTCATAATTCTCTTGATTCCTTGAATTTTTCAATGTTATACACTGTTGAAGGTGAAATATCTAAAATCCTTTCAGTCTTTTGCTGAGTTTGTTTGCTAAAGACCACTACTCACATGCTGGGCATAATATAGGCAAATCAAGGCAGATATACCTATATAGCACATTTTATACACAAAAGCAATTTACATCATTAAAACAGAATAAAACCAGCATAAAGAGCATCTCTTTTATATTTGAATGAAAATGACTCACCTGTCAATGGCTGCTTCAGTTCAGATGATGGGGGACAAACCTTATCTATCAGGAAAATTTCACAAACCTTTGCAGTTCCTCTCTGTGGTGAGTTTAATTCTAAAAATTTAACAAGTTGAAAACCACACAGCCGTTTCTGCTGACAAATGAGCTTAAGCAAGCACAAAGTTAGATACATACCATGCAGGGGTAAGTTGTCCCTGGGCCCCATAAACCTGCCCTTGCTTAGCTCTTTAAATGGTTAGGACCCACCGGTGGGTCCAAATGTTTACTACACACTGCAACAAAGCAGCAACTTTGCATTGTAGTAGCCCATATAGTTAATGATTAATAGGCCAATGGATAGAAAGAGCCATTGAAAAGTAAACTACAGCAATATTTGTATAACATTTTATTTGCTACAACAGTGAAAATCCCTCATTTCCTCATCTGAGAGGAAAAGGTCATTTTCTACAAGTTCATTTTGTATTGAAAAAACAACTACTCTCATAAGCCATCTCAGTAGAGGGCAAAAGGACAAAGGGTGGGTGACACTGGACCTTATTTATGCAAGGCATGTTTGTTTATGTAGCATACTTCATGTACAAAGGCATTTCAATGTGCATGAATAAAACCAGCAAGCATTATAAAAATAAGAAATCAAAATCTTGAAGTTGGCTTGACGAGGCCAGCTAATAATGTTGAATAGTTAAAGCAGTTGTAGACTGTTTTGGGTTTATTTGGCATTGAATGGTTAAATGTAGAGGGTTGTTTATGCTGTGCTGTGCTATGTCCAGTTGCTTTTAGGTTATTTTACATTAAAGTGGTTATTTTCATTGATTGATTGCTGCCAGGTGGTTGAGATGGTGTTCCATGTGCTTAGGTTTTGCTAGCCAGTTGCTAGGTACTCCAGCTGGTTGGTAGGGTGTTGGTAAACAGCTGTATCCAAGGTGATTGCTGTAGTGGTTCATGTGGTTGCTGGAGTGTTGTTAAGGTGATTACATTGGTGTTTCCGGAGACTGCTAGGTAGTTAGTAGTGGTATCCCAGGTGGTTTCTAGGTTGTCGCAATGTTATCCCAGTTGTTTACAAGGGTGCTACTAGTGTATCGTGATGACACAAGTGGAGTGAATGAACTTTTGACTCCATAGTGTACAATGACTTGTGCAATAAGAGATGTAAATATAAGGAGAATTGTTCAGTTCAAAGATGTTGATCATTCCTCCATTCAAGGGCTTAGCCAGAGCTTTCACAATGGGGTTAGAGCTAGTGAATTTCTTGCGGTGGCAAAATAAAATAAAATAAAATAAAAAGTAAACTGAAAAACAAAAGTTATTGTATCTTCTGTATTTGCATCATTCATGAGGCAATTTTGAAAACATTTGAATCAAGTAAATTGAATGCATCACTTTTTTCCACTGCATTAACATTATTTTAGATAAAAATTAATGTTAATATTAGAAGTTAGGCTACCCACACTACGCTCATTAGTCTACTGATAAAGCAGCCAGACAGCAAAGTATAAGGTAACAGGCGGACAGTCTTTGGCTACCTGACGAGCTGATCTACATTGTTTACATAACACATCATAGAGGACGTGTTATGGAAGGCAGAGGCAGCAGCTTTGCTCCACTGCAGCCTGTTGGCACCTCCCTTAAGTACAGAGGTAAAGGAGATGCTATGGAACTATAACCACAGGTAAAACACAGAAGGTAGTTGTCAAACACTCGCAAATGCTAGTGAACATGAGCAGTTCCTTCCCTTCTCCATATTCTTCTCTTCCCATTATTCTCGTACAAGTTGATCTTTGTCCCATCTGTCCATAAAATGTTGTTCCAGAACAGTCCAGGTTTTTTAGATGTGTTTTGGCAGACTCTAATCCGGTCTCCCTGTTTTTGATCAGTGATATACATCTTGTGGTAAAACCTCTGTATGCTGTATGTACTCTGGTGGTACATTTTTCATTCATCAAGGTACAAACAGTGTAAATGTTCCCTCAAATGTACAACAGTGGTTTTAAGGTCCGATTGTGAATCTTAAATAAGTTTTTCCAGGTGAAAAGTACGTATATGTACCTTTTCATAATTGAATGTTTTAAAACAGAACAATAAAATAAAAGCCTGGAGACGAGACGGGGTGTGTGGAGTCAGTACAGTTTAGAAAATATCATGTCAATGGATTATGGAACAATTATATTCCCTGACTAAAGGTACTGAGATGCACCCTCAAGGGTACCACCCTAGTGACAAGAGGGGAACTGCCCCGTTTTCTACCTTTTTCCTGAGAGTGTACAGCACTCGTGGGGCAGTCGTGGGCTGGAGGTTAGGGAACCAGCCCTGTGACCGGAAGGTCGCCGGTTCGAGCCCCTGAGCCGACAGCATGTGACTGAAGTGCGCAAGACACCTAACCCCCAACTGCTCCCCGGGTGCTGTGGATAGGGCTGCCCACCGCTCTGGGCAAGTGTGCTCACTAGTGTGTATGTGGTGTTTCAGTGCACAGATGGGTTAAATGCAGAGGTGAAATTTCCCCATTGTGGGACTAATAAGGGTCTCTTAATCTTTAATCATACAGAGCCATTTTGATATTTGATATTTTGATTATTACCAAGTGGGTTGAATGATTTTTCTTTTTAGAAGGGAAAGAATTTGTCCACATCATTCACCCAATTTGGATTACCCTCAAATTAAAGCTGAAAATATGCATTTTGAGTTCATATTTCATTTCAACTCCTGTATGCTGTAGTAGACAGCTACAATAACAATAGACAATACGTGGTCTTACATGTCATTCTTTTGAACAAGGAGGAATCCAGCCAGATATGTGGGGGCTGTAATTTTAAGCAGCATATATGTGAAGTGGCTGATGACGTCATGCAAAATGATTTGCCTTTTTTGTTTGATTTTTTTTTTTTTTTTTTTGCTGATTTACATCAAACAGGACATGTCATACATGCTATGAGGCGAGAGACAACAATGTACACATTTAACTGACACATCAAACCACTGACGGACATCATCCCTCTGCTCCTTCGTTCTGGGAAACTGTTAGAACTGAGTGGGACCAATAAGCTTGTCGATATGTGGCACGGTAACCGCGGTGAGATTTACCGCTGAAACACAGGCTGAATGTGAGATATAACTGTCCTATAACTCTGCATATACTTTCTCTCTTTGCATCTTAACATGCGTGTGTTTTAGTGACACACCCCCAAAGCCATGACCCAAAGAGAGCGAGCGAGGCCAATTGTGCTCTCTAGGACTCCCGATCTCCTGATGATACGGTCAACGCTTAGACAGTTGCGCCACTCTGGAGCACCATTATGTTATTTTAATTTGACCTAAATTTCTTGTTCCACCTTAAATGGTGCAGCAGTTACATTCTGGCACCTCAGGCCTCAACAAGCTGATGAATATCACTGAAGAATTAGGGGTGGGTGATAATAAATAATTGCCCCTCTTTGAAAGCATATGATGCCCTAAATATAACTAAAGCCCAGCAATGAGGAGCTGAACTTTACCTTCCTCTGCTATCACTGCAGACTGGCAGGGTCGCCTACAGAGCAGTGCTAGTAGCCTGTTAATGAAGTAATGTTCTTCTTTATTTGATGGTCCCATTTCATAGAGGAAGATTTCAACCACTACAACTTGTAACTCGGATCCAAGGGGCAAGGTGACACTCGAAAACAAGGAGTAGGAATAAAAATAAGAAACAGGATTGGGCCTAAAACAGCATTTTTCATGTTGGAGGTACATGCATGGGGTTGTGAGGCAAAATAGTCCCTGAAGAAAACTTATGTTTTCAAATTTATCACTATTTTCGCATCATTAACTTTACATATAAAATTTCAGAAAGCATGCGTAGGTTCACTGGTGGGCAAATAAAATGTCTATATTTGTGTTGTAGTCATGGTGACCCCTGGTTCCCATCACCACCACTGTAAAGACATCTCTACAACGAACCATTACCCAAAAATTGGTAGAATTGGTAGAATACATTTTGTAACAGAATAGCCAAATAACTGTGACTAGCAGTTGAATTGTCCTCCAAGAAATTCAAAGAGAACTTAAGCCTATAAACTACAAGAAACACTCCAACTGGATTATATTTAAAACCCTGAAGTACGGAGGTTTACAAGTCAAAGAACAAGGCTGACGCCTAGTGGGTACCAGAAGAAATTACATCCTCATCACTAAATAAAAGCAAAAAAATATTTGAGCTATAGAACATGAGAGTGAGTGTAACTGTATGTAATACATGTTAAAACCCACTTGGGACCCAGGTTTACTGCCCATATTGCCCATAAGGACTGGGCTGCCCAAAATGGGGTCCCAATTGCCAGCCCATTGTCAACCCATGTGGGGCCTACATGGACATATTGGGTGGGTTATCACAAATAACATAAAGACTGTGGTTTGGTCCTGGGCATGAACTGAAGGTGCTTTACAGTAGATCATCACAGCTGTGATGTTATTCATGACAACACACAACTTCAAGTGTTGTATCAACAGACATGTGTAATAGATTGAGTAGTTTGCAACCTAAGTCCCAGCAACTTGAATGTTATTTTGTTAGTTTTGTTAAGTATTTTAAATTAGTTTATTGCTATAGCTTATAAATAGCTTTGTTCATTATATTTTAGGTTTGAAAAGCAAAAGATTGCAACAATTTCTGATCTAATAAACTTCACTTGATCTAAGAATGTTAGGGAACAGCCCTTAAGATGGTCCTGGGGATTTCACTGAGGGAAAAATAAATGGAGAAATGGTTAACTCAAGATCCACATTTTAACCCTATAGAAAAGCTGAAAGGAGCAAGTTTAACATAGTGGCAAAAAATAAAACATATAATACAAAATGTGCCATAACATTTGCACAAGCCCCATTTTTTCTATTTTGTTAAATTCAGCTACTAATTTTTTACACCTCAAAAAAAAAAAAATTGTTTTTGCTCAGTAAATGACTTAAAATAATATTAAATGAACTCGAAACATTTCCTGAATTAAATACAGAGTAATTGTGCAACTCAGGCAATGAACAGACAGTTGCTAGGGTGTTAGGAGGTGGTTGCCATGGTGTTCTAGGTGGTTGCCACTGTGTTGTTGCAATGGTAACCTATAGGATGCTATAGGATGTCGCTATGAGCTGCTATGCTATCCCAGGTGGTTGCAATGATATCTCAAGTGGTTACCTGGTGGTTGCTAGATTGTTGCTAAGGTCTCCCAGGCGGTTGCTAGTTGGTTGCAAGGATACCTCAAGTGGTTTCCTGGTGGTTGCTAGGTCTTTGCTAATGTCCTCCAGGTGGCCGCTATGCCAGGTGGTTTCTAGGGGTGGCTAGGGGGTTGCTATATGGTTGCTATAGTATATTACATGGTTAATTGGGTGTTGCTCATGGACTTGTATCATCATGATATATGTTGGGTACACAAACGTTTGCCCCCACCCTTCGTTCGTAAGGGATAAAACCTCATTTACCAATCACTGATGAAAACTGTGTATCTGATTTAAAAGCTGTATACAAACATTCTAGAGTTGGAATGCAGGATAAGGACAATTCGGCAGAAAACATTATTAACATTAATATTATTAAAAGACATGAAAATATGCGTGCATATACAAAATACGTAAACATATGTAGGTCATTAACTGTAGTCTGATGTGAAATGCTCACTTATAGAGTAATTGCTTAATGCCTGACACTGTTTTATGACAGTTTTGAGATAAAGGTTTGGCCTAAAATGCATTTTTAAAAAATTCATTTATGGTGGAGAAGCACATGCAGGGACCTGTGAAGGAATCCCCAAAGAAATTTGCCAGTATTTTACCATCATCAACATTACATATAAAACTCAGAAGACACTTGTAGGTTCTTGGATGGTTCTGGACAGTAAATAAAATGGCTATATTTGTGTTGTAGTCATGGTGACCTCTGGTTCCTATCACCACCACTGTAAAGAAACCTTACAGTTTAGAGTCTCTACAATCAACCATTTCACAAAATCAACCAATCTGAAAGACTTTGTTTACAACTCATTGATTATGTAGAAATATGAAAAAAAAAACATGAACTGCCCTTTAACATTATTAAATAAATAATATGAAGTTTGTAACAAAATAGCAAAATTACTGAGATCAGGGATTTAATTGTCCTCCAAGAAATTCAAAGAGAATTTGAGCCTATAAACTACAAGAAACCCACAACTGGATTATATTTACTAAACTTGTCATCCATCCCTCCGATTCAGACTCTCCCAGGGACTCCATTTCCCAGAACCCTCTGGGAGATCACATGACTGTAGAACCTCACCAATCACTGTTCTAAATCACCTGAATACTGATATGTTTCACCTGCTCTGTTTGTGATATGACTAGTTCAGTTTAGTTTAAAAGCCCGGGCTTTAGCTTAGTTTCTTTGTGAGGTATTGCTTCTCCTAGTAGAGCTACTGAGCGGTTCCTGTTTGCCATTTTTTGTGTTTAACCCTGTTTTTTTTTTTTTTACTTTGTACTTTTTTGGATCTGGTTGCCTTTGTTATGTTTGTCCTTTTTTTTGTCTTGTGGCTCTATTGGATTTGACCTATGTTTGTTCACTGACTACGATTCATGTTAACCCCTTTACAAGTAAACCCTCATTTCTGATTTTTTTTACCACGAGCGTCTGGCTGGTTCTGTCACGTTACAAGATCACACAGATGGAAAAGATCAGACACGACTCGTTTTTACATCAGAAATGTCTGCAGTTTTAAGCACACCTGATAAAAATAATTTTTTTAAGGCTCACAGCGAGAGCTAGCCTAGCCTCCCTTTTCTGCGTGCTGATCTGTGCTGAGTTTAATAAAGCCGAGCTGTGGAGGAACATTTTATTGTCTCTGAGTTTCTCCTGAGACCACCCTACGCCACAATATTGAAAGGTAAACATTCCATAGCTTTGATATAAGCTCTGAGTTTAAATCAAGTCAAACACAAATCATCGTAAAGAGTGCTGGACCTGCTACAGTTAAGTCTCTTTGCATACATTTGTTTCAGACCAATAGCAAAGCATTTAACAGAACGCAAAGCCATTTGGAGTTAAGTCCCTCCTGTCTGGAGTTGGTCCAGCCTGCAGGAACCTGGTAGCTCAGTGGCGTCTCATTCAGTGTAGTGTCATGATGTTGTAGAGTTTTTTTTTTACATCGCTACGATCTCAACAAACATGCCTTAACATGACATAACTAAGAAGTCTGAAACAGTGCAGCTAGGCTAACCATGACAGCTGACATCGAAAAAGTATTTCTCTGTTCTCAATGTTACCTCGACAAGCCAACCGCTGTGTCCCAATTCAGGGGCTGCATCCTTCGAAGGACACGGCCTATGAAGGCTGAACTGAAATAAGATGGTCTACATGACGGATTTCCTGTTTGTGTCACAGCACCACTGTTCCCGCCCTTACTGGTGTGTCATGAAACGTCGCTCCCGTCAAGTTATTTTAAAGTTCTTTATAGACGGAACCAGAAACTTTGATTTTACTTTTTTTAAATTTTTAATTAATAGGAGCTGGAGACGCTTCTCTCTGTCTGCTCCTTGCTCCCTAAAACAAAATGAAACGTTAGCATAAGTTTTGTTTCAGAGCACATTGGGTTTTTTAACATCTGTATTAGCTATTCGAATCAGTTTAAACCCAATACTTACATTTAAAAGCGTCTCCTTAGCTGCCGTTCACTCCTCTGCTGACGCCGCCATGTTTTCGAATCTTTGCCGGCACGCAACGAACCTCGGGATATGTTGGCTGGCAAAGGATCAACCCGTTGGATCCGTCGTTGCCATGGAAAAGAAGGAGACATTTCTTGGCCACGTGTGAAGGAGCCTTCGAAATGGGACAGCATAGTCGCACGGCTGTGAGGCAGTCAGCCTTCAGAATCAGCCTCCAAAGGACGCAGCCCCTGAACTGGGACACAGTGAACGTTTCCACCTCGTATAGAGAAGAGAAAATAATTTACCTTGTGTTGGAGGCGATGAGGCGTCTCATCTAACATTAAGCTGCCAGCTCCAGTATTGGCTTATCTTCTGATTCAAACCACAGTGGTGGAATAAGTTCCCTTTGCCTTTAAATGACCAAGTCTGTTTATTTTTGAATAAAGAAAATCTTGGGTGTCCACATATGGTAAGTTTTGTTCATATAGGTGTTGGTGATGTACTGCTTCTTGTAGGAGCGTTCTAAAAAGGGTTACTTTTAAGGCCAATATGAAGATGGCGAGGTCCACCAAGGGAGGATGGACAGAATCAGATCAGATTAGCTAGGAATAATTAGGAAGTAATACTGGAATTATATAATTATCGGGGCTTGAAGGTTCCAGCCTTGCCCTACATGGACAGAGATTTCTATGGATTCCCTGGATCGTTTCACAATATTAGGTACGGTAGATGGTAAGAGACCTAAACTCTTTACACTCTTGCATTGACAGATGTTCTTCTTGAACTGGTTGACAATTCTCTAATAAGGTTTGGCACAAAGCGGTGAGCCATGACCCACCTTTGCTTGCAAAGACTGAGCCTTTGGTAGATGCTCCTGTTATACCCTATCGTGACACACTCACCTGTTACCAGTTAACAGTCTTATTGTGGAATGTTACAAAATAGTGTAACTATTATATAACTGAATATTCTATAAACATTTCAGTCTCATTTTGAGTGTCACAATCATCATTCGTATTTACAAAATACATTTAAGACGCTTAGCCAAAACATTAAAAGTCATTTCTTATGTTATTAAAAATTATATTTCTCATGTACTTTTTGTCAGTTAAATAAATGTTCAAGAGAATTAAAAAGTCACAGATTCTTTTTATTGCATTTTGCAAAATGTCCTAACTTTTCTGAAAATGGGGTTTGCTGCCACGTATCTATCATGTGAGCTTGGGCACATTGCAAGAATTTATTTAACAGTGATGAGAGCTGTATAGAGAGAATAAACACATGGTAGGCCAACAATCCTGGTCCTGATAATATAATTTTATGAATGGAAATGTAACATCCTCTCCCTCTGTTCCTGTCATTCTCTGTTTCTGCATGTTTCCTTGTTTCCCAGTGTCATGTGTTTTTGTTTATGTCTACCATGTGCCTTTGTTTTCTAGTGCCATGTGTTTTTGTTGTTGTGTTAGCTCCTCCCCTGTCCTCCCCTGACTTCAGCCTTCACCTGTTCCTTGTTTCCTAGCCATGCCCTCTCATTAGGTCCAGGTGTTCCTTGTCTCCTGTATATGTACATGTGGCAAAACAGTATAAAAGTGGATGTACTTATTTTCTATGCACATTAGTGTAAACAAATGCTGCAACTATTCCAATTTTCTGTATGAACATTACATTGTGATTTTGTGTCATACTACTGACTCCGCCCATAAAATAAACCATACAAAACACAATTAGTGCAGAAGCTGCAATAATAGTGTTTAAATACAACCCTGTTTTCGATAAAGTTGGGGCGCTAGGCAAAATGTAAAAAAAAGAGACAACGCAATGATGTGCAAATCATTTAATCTCTGCATTTAATTGACAATAGTACAAAGACTACATATTAAATGTTGAAACTCATTGTTTTTTGAAAAATATATGCCTGTTTGGAATTTGATGCCAATAACACTTTCCAAAAAAGTTGGAAAAGAGACAAGAACTGAGTGTTTGAGGGGAAATGAGAAACACACAACGCGCACCAGTAGAGTGCTAACAGAGCCCCCTGCTGGTCTGTTGTGGTGTTACATATTTAGGGGCTTTTCATGGGCTTCTAATTTCAAAAGTTCAAGTTCATTTTAGATCTAATTGAAAAGCCAGCAGAAACAAAGTGATTGAATCCTTAACCGTTTCTTTTAGTTTAATTTAATAATGAGATATTTCATGGTGTATATGTTATGGGATGTATGTGTATTTAAACCTAACTAGTCCTAACAGGTCAGTTCTGAGGCTTTACAGATGGAAGGGTGAGCAACACGCCAAAATGACCATTTGTGATTTGGCCAAGGGTGCCCAAACGTTTGCACACAACTGTCTACTCATATCTTTTGTGTTTAACTTGTACTGAATATAGTTGGTTGTTGGTGTTTTGGACTATGAAAGACGTGGTTTTTCATTTCAATGTTTTTTTCAGGTAAAGTGGGGCAGCACTTTAAGTCTGTGTGGTTTATTGGACATACAGCAAAATCCTTTATAGAGCAACAAACTATTTAACCACATTTTACTATATTAACACCAGTAGCATTTCAATAAAGAATCTTTCAGTAAGCCTAAACGTCACATTATAGATATAGCACTGGATTAGAGGCACATTTGCAGTTTGCATGAAATCACTTTTTTAATTGTTGTTGAACATGTTAGAAATTTCATATTTTGCAGAATAAACAGGCAGATTCTGAGGACAAGTTTGATGTAATGATTGTTGGATATCAACAGTGTTCACAGATTTCCAAAACAAAAAGCCTATCCTACCCGAACGATGGCATCACTAGTCTAACATTGCTGACATTTAGATGTTCTTTCACAGAAATGTTCAGTTGGCAACATATTGGAAGTACAGAGAGCCTGTGCTCAGGAAGCACCATGCATCATAATACCCGCTTGACACTGTGCCTGAACAGCCGCCCAGGGAGGTATCAGCTCCACTAGAGTTTACTCTCCACACCACCACCCTTATGGTTGATCCAGGGTAGCAGCTGGAGAAGAATAACTCTCTGCTATAACTGGGGTTGACCGTGCCCCTAACGGTCTCTGTGCTGAGGGAATAGCCGTTGCAGTTCACCTAGGCGTACGTGTTGAGAGCGGTGCTCGGCAGGTTATTGGCCCGGAGGTTCGATACACGGACAGCAGCATGACTTGACAACGCATGAGATGCCAGGACCAAGATGGCGAGGTATATCAGATGAGGAGACAAGGCCATGGTTTTGTCTGTGAAGAACAAGAGGATAAAATTGGATGAATCTTTAAAATCTTAGTCATTTTTTCAAGTTGCAGTAAAGAATTGCCAGTTATTTCTCTTGTTAAAGAGCTCATTGTCTAAGTATCAATCAGCAAAGAAGAAATACAAGAGCCTGCAATGAGACGCCACCAAGATAGGAGTTAAGGCCTACATTTGAATCTGAAAGCTGGAGTTTTAGAGCTCTGGATGAATGGACGAGTTGTAGCTCTTGGTGAGCAGCTTAGCTCAGTCCCAATTTAAGGAAGATCTGTTCCCAAGCCAGCCTTGAGCTTATCGACAGTTAACCTAGTCTGGTGTATTTCAGCCAATGAGAACGGCTCTGGGTGAATTAAAGTAAATATGCACTAAAACTTAGATATGAAACTAGATATCTCCTGTATTCAGGAAAAGCGTCAATTTTCTTTTTATGGGAAATGGGGCATCTGTTGTATGGAAAAACAAATGTGTGGATTACAAATGGAACTCAACCATCTGACGAACAAATCTGGTGTGTTCAATACTAACAGACAGCATGTGTGATGACCGTGAAAATCGTGCCATTAGAGGGTTTTCACTTTAACCCTATCCCAGCTAAGATCTCAGAAACTTTGCCTTCTCCTGGGTTGTAAAGCACAAGGTACCATGAAGCTCAGTTAGACTCAGAATGATGAACAGA
Organism: Piaractus mesopotamicus; assembly: GCA_023558415.1. Lineage (NCBI taxonomy): Eukaryota > Metazoa > Chordata > Actinopteri > Characiformes > Serrasalmidae > Piaractus > Piaractus mesopotamicus. The sequence goes on along the minus strand of JAILXH010080189.1, from coordinate 17,757 downwards.
GCTGAAGATGATTCTAAAATGATTGAAAAACCTGTTTAACATCAAGTATGAGGTTCTAGTAAAATTGAAAAAATAGGATATGCATTGTTGGGAGTGGGCTCTGCACATAGAAGAAACATCAGTGCTATATTATGATTTATATCACCTTTGTTTTCCGTCATAAGTCGACTGTTATTCTTTTCATAGCTCATTATACCCAAAATTGTTATTGATGGATACAGAATGCCTCCTTCAAAATTGGTGATCAAATCTCAAAACAGAAACTAACAATATTGTTGTTTATTTACAATAAGCAGCCACTGGTAAATGCCTAATTGTAGTATATTATTCATCGTTGAATAAATTGTTGGTCTTAAAGTACCTGGAACACAGAATAGTACATTTACAAATATGCTTTAATGTCTATTTTAAACTAATTACAATCCCAGAGAACAAAGTGTAAAATATTAAATACTTGATAATAAAATGATAATAAAATTGAGTGCAACGCTCTCTAACAATATCATCCAGCTTTTATATGGTGATGATTTATGAAAAGTAATTTATTTTTTTGAAAACTTATTGACTTTACTGGTGTGGCTGATGGACGAATAGATGTTCTTGCTAGCTCAGTTATGCTTTCAAGGTTAGCTTTCGCTTGGTGGTTAGCTTTCTGTCCAACTTGAACACAGAGGGATTGTACAGCAACACAGTTATTTTAAAGATGAGTTGCGGGACAAGGCACATCAGCCTTGTGATTGGTGAGGATACTGATAATGTACGCACTCCCCAAAATAAGGACTGGTTGACAATTGCGAACTTTGGCACTAAGCGGTGAGCCATGACCCATCGTTGCTTGCAAAGACTGAGCCTTTGGTAGATGCTCCTTTTATACCCAATCATGACACACTCACCTGTTACCAATTCACCTGCTTATTGTGGAATGTTTCAAAATATTGTATCTTAAAAACTTTTCACTTTTATTTTGCTTCGTCTCAACATCAAATTCAAAATGTCTTTATAACTACAAAATACAGTCAAGTTGGTCAGCCAAAGGTTCAAGAGAATTAACAAATAATTTATAAAAATGTCCTAACTTTTCAGGAAATGGGGCTTGTAGTACATGCTGCTATGTATCTAGCATATGTGCTTGGGCACATTGCTAGAATGTATTTAACACTGATGAGAGCTGTAGCATCTGGTGGACTGAGAGAAGATACACATGGTAGGCCAGCATAAGGCAAGGTAAAGTAGGCTTCTACTTTATGTACAAATAGTTAATAGTACTAGTAGAACAAATAGTACCAATACTACTAATACTGATACTAGCAAAATAATTTTATTAATAGAGAAACAGAACCAAAAAAGACCAAGATTAAACATTATAAAGATCATAAAACGAAAAAGTTTTGTTATTTGTTCGTTTAATCTGTAGTGTATCTGTATGATCAAATTCACATCTGGTAGGATTGTGTGTAATTTTGAGTGTAATAATTTAACAACTTGAAAAAATGCTATTATCTATAATACCAATAAAAAGAATAATGTATGCATATGGCAACCCAGTACAAAAGTGGAGGTACTTATTTTACATGCACAATGTTATGTGGTATAAACAAATGCTGCAGCTATTCCATGTTACATATAAAGACACATTACACTGTGCTTTTGTTTTATACTACTGACACCACCCACAAAATAAAGAATACAAAACACAGCTTATGCGGAAGCTGCAATAATACAATGTTCAAATGTTATTTTAGTAAAATAATCACACTACACAATCACGTCACTCTACTTTCTTAAAAAAGTACAATGTTGTGTTCATTTCACATTTTATTCTTTAAGGTTGTTGTAACTTTAACAATAAAGTTTGGCCAGTGAGTGCACTGCTCCACCTCAAACTCCAACTATGGTTCATGAGCTTCTGAATGCTATTATTTTATTGGCTCCCTACTGAAACAGCTGCATAAACTAGGTTGTTCTTTATGTAAATGAGGGACTCAATTTCACACACCAAAGCTGATTCAGCGCTCAAATCTCTGTTTTCACATCATACAACAGTGATCTCCATATCATCAAAAGGTGGTCAAATCTGGACTCATTTTATGCACCTTTGATGAAAAAGGCAAATAAGGTTGAGTGAATAAACACTAAAGTGTGCTTGTAAATTCACTGAACACAGCTTGTTATGTTAGGGAAAAGGCAAGCTGGAAGAGGTTTTCTAGAGTTGGCATACCGTGGCTTCACTCATGGGTCAGGGCAGTTGCCCAGTGCACTGCCACACGTATCATTTACCCCAAGGCCACACAGGCGACCAACAGCGTTGTTTAAATTTATGTGAGATGTCGACACCTGAATGATAAGTTATATCAGGCGAGGAAAGAACACTTGATCTGTCTATAAAGAAAAAGGGGGTAAATAAGGATGAACCTAAGCAGCCTTCATAGCGTAGTCTATTTCTTTCTTCTTAAACTTAAAATTGCCAGTTACTTATTGGATGACTATCAGAAAGTCAATGTGAAGCTAGAAAAATTAAATATAGAGATAGTACAGTATGTTTGACAAAGGAAGAAGAAAGAATGCAAGCTAAAAATGTTACTGGCTACAGATGGAGAATGAGGTTTAGGATGCCTTGCCTTGTGTTATATTTCTCCATAATCCAAAAAAAAAAGAAAAAAAAAAGAAGAAAAAAAAAAAAGCCAAAACAAACAAACCCGCTATACTCTGCTTAGCTGAGCTGAACATCCAGTCTGTACGCCAAACATGACCTTGGTTGACCCAATCTCTGTATTTTGGACAGTAAAAATGGTCTTGGATGGAAGAAATTGTACATACACAAAACAGTCATAATTCATTTTTACATAGTTTCCAAGTAAAAAAATAAGCAAACTTTCAAACAGGCTGTTTCGGTCACTGTGTTTTAAGATCAATATATGCAAATGACCTTGGACTGGCTGCCCTCATTCAAATAGTAGTCTGAGCTGAGACAGAGTTTCAGAATTCAAAAGCACTTTATTTCACCAAGCATGTTACACGTACAGGGAGTCTGTCTTGGTGAGTGCACACATGTATGACATGTAACACAATAAACAGACCAAATAAGCACATAGGCTTTTAACAAATATTTGGCTGAGAGAAAATGAAAGCAAAAATACAATAAACAGAAGAAATTTCAGCATGTGTGGGCGGGGCTAAACCGCTGTAGGCTGAATAGGATGTTGTAAGAGAAATAATGACAATTGGCAACCAAGGTGAAAAAGCTGCTCGCTGATCACCTTAAAATTGCCCTGAAACTGGCATCGCATTGGCAAGTTACCCAGCCGCAAGTTACCCAGCCGCCCAAGAGCAATTGTTGTAAAGCTCTTGCGCTACAAAGACAAGGAGGAAATACTAAAACTCTCTCAAAGGCACTAACATCTACGTCAACAAAGATTTTTCTGAAGCTGTGCACTCAAAAAGAAAGGAACTACTACCCCAGGTGCATGAAGCACGGCAGTGGGGAAATATTGCATATCTCAGATATAATCAACATGTCGTTCACCCACCTAAGCTTCCAGCCAAGCAACCCCAGCCTGATTAAATTAAATAGCCATACATTCAAAAAAAAAACAAAAAACATTTTTTTACACTAATATTCTGAATTAAATCACACAGGAAAACAGAATTGGGTACATGATGTAAGATTTTAAGACTGACCTTCTTCAGCAGCAGTCATCCAATTTCGTGCATCATCTTTCCCCCTGATAAACCAGCCCACCAGAATAAGATAAAATGCTAAAACATTCATTGAGAATATATCACCAACATAACTGCAGTATCCAATACTACTGGTGTACTCTATGTTGATATTTCTGATCATCTTTCAGTCTTTTCCATAGTAACTACAGTTATGCACAGCTAGAATAAGCATTACTGCCAGAAACTTCAATAATAGCAACACTAACAAATTCATTGGATACATTTGAAACTGTGCATGGAATAATGTTCAAACTCAAAGTAATGCACAATGTGCCTACTCTGCATTTAGAGAGATCATTATTCAAGGAATTAATCAGTCATTAACATTTGTAAAGAAGCATCTCAACAAACCTTTTGAGTTCTGGATCACCAATGCCGTAAAAAGCACAAGCTTTACAGAGATTATTTGACAAATCCTACCCCAAAATAAGTTACCGCACACGCTCAAAAAAGCAAAACAACAGTATTACAGTAATAAATTCCAAAGAGCCCAGAATAACATAAAAAAACAAGGCAGGTTATCAATGAACTCATGACTAGGTGTGTCCAGACTACATATGCTAATGAATTTCAATCTCAAACGCGCACTGCAGTCATCAATAATCAAAGTGAAATTGCCAATGAATTCAAAGATTTTTTTTGTTCAGGTTGGACCCTCTGTAGCTAGCAAAATACCTGATACTCTGCTGTCTCAGATCTGCTATCTCAGATCCACCTATCATTGTTCCAGTTAGCCTGACTCCTGATTATCCACACCTGTTGCTTGTTACAAGTGTTTGTTAGATTAGAATTACAAGCCGGGTCTTTAGCGTTCATTCTTTGCGAAGTATTGTGACACGTGTGTACCGAGCAGTTCCTTTGCGCCATTTTCTGTCAAACCTTGCCCTTTTGTCTGGTTCCGTCTGCCACTATCACAATAACTTATTGAAACTGAACAATGTTATAAACAAACTCGAGAACACTACTGCTGGTCTGGATGATTTCCAGCCAGTGTTATTAAAGAAATCTCTCCCATCATGATCAAAACCATTACTTCACCTTATCAACCAATACTTAAGCTGTGGCATATTTTCTGACAAAGTGAACTGGGCAAAAGTTATCCTATTATGTAAATCCGAAGGCCCAACAATATTTTCTGAATACAGGCCTCTATCTATTCTTCCATGTATTTCTAAAGTATATGAAAACTCATCTACAAACAGCTCATGTCATTCGTCAATACTGAGTCAGATACCAAACTGAGTAACCTACTTAGTATTAAGCTATTGTTTGTGCAAATGACTGCAATGTACCTTAACAGTTAAATTTCCCAACTTTGAAAATAAAAAACAAATATATTTCTTATCTGTGTACATATGTATGAGGAATCTTAGGTGAATCTACATGTGCAGGAGAACATTACTAAGTAGCATCAAATACCAGGTTAAAATAAATACAGTAACTCAGTAGATGTACTAATACTGTGCAAACTGTATAATATGATATTAACTAACTATAAAGTTGGAATGTGTTCCATAGAATTCAGCATCCCAACCTTTTTAGAAATGGGTTTGTAGTTTACTACTATGACGTATAAACTTTGTACTGTATTGTTTGGGATTGAAAAGCATCAGATCATGATGATTTGTTATCTAATAAACTTTACTTGCTTTAATAAGGTAATGGAACGGCCCTTATGATTGCACTGGGGATTCCCCCAAAGGGGGGCGGAGGGCTGGTTAAACCAGATATTGAAATGGGCAGCTAAACTGAAAAGTAGACGTTGCAACAAGACAATGAACCAAAACACTCAAGCAAATGCACCAAAGAATGACTCAGAAAGAACAAATGGAGGACTGCAGATTATGGAATGGCTAACTTAAGAACCATATCTTAGTTATAGAAATGCTGAAAGGGGCCTGAAGAGGAC
>JAILXH010080186.1:1049-13156 GCA_023558415.1 Piaractus mesopotamicus | reverse complement strand
GGAAGTGACCCTCACTTACAATGCAGCCGAGCAAGTTAGAGAGACTGGAAGAGTCGATAATGAAATTTAAATATAAAACAAATGAAATTAACAAGACTAAATTAACAAAGTAAAAATAAGGAAAATAAAATAAATAAAAGCTCAATTAAGAAAGACAAAATAGCAATAAAATACGTAATAAAACCCAATAAAGAAGTACATAAAAGAACCAACTAAGATAATAGAGAATATGATAAACTAAAAATCTGCACCACCAACAAATGAACTTACTCAAACTAAATAGAACAGTAAACTGAGATCAAATAAAACATCTGCAGGCTGAGTGGAGGAGCTCAGAGATTAAAAGATTAAAAAAAAAAAATGAATTAAAGGGACTGAATAGGAATTACAGAACTGGCCAGTCAATTCAACAAATATTGTCTCATAGAGTGGGTTTACGTGCACTTAATAATCCAATAACTGCAGAAAATCAGATTTTGTCAGTAATCCGATCAATGTCTTTACATGCACTTGAGTAATCAGAAAATGAGAATCTCTATTGTCTGCCTCACGTAGACCTGATCAGATTTCTGCTCTGCAACCGGCCAATAAACTCACAGAAGAAGACGTGACGTAAACGTAATGTAAAACTCAAACTTAATGCTGCGGCTTCTTTTTAAAAAAACATTGCACTTTACCTGAAAATATGGACATATATCATCTAGAAGACGAAAAAATATTTAAATCCTTTCTTTCGCCAAGCATGTAGTTTGTTTCAGCGTCGCTTCAAAAGTGTTTTGCTGCCATCTAGCGGCAATGCTGCTTGCTTATACCCGGTGCCACGGTCTGTTTTTTTTACACATGCGCAGACTGAGAAATACGAAAGAAATCTGAGTAAGAGTTTACATGCACTGAGAAATCTGATTACGGAGCTAAAATCCAGCTCTCTTTATCAGATTTCTTAATCGTATTTCTAGACCTTACTCTGATCTAAGTAATCAGAGTATGCTGTTTACATGACCATTTGAATAATCGGAGAACTCCATAAATCCGATTATGATCAGATTATTATGTGCATGTAAACGCACTCATAGATGCTTTGCAGAACGTGGGTCCAAACCTCTAACGAGCAGGCCGAGGGTGGCAGTGGCAGGAAAACTCTCTAATAGCATCACGAAGAACAAATGAGAGGAACCAAGACTCAGAAGAAAACATGAAAGTATGAGGAAGAATGAGACAGGAACCAAAAGACCAAAAAAAAACCCCACTCTCTAAGAGAATGAGGAAGAAACACTGAGAGGAACCAAGACTCAAAACAGGAAGCCATCCTCCTTTGTGCTACACCAGATAGTGAGATGTGGACATAAGTAGAACAAGTTTACAAAGAAAATTAAAGAGGCACTGATCTCATACAGAAGAAAGAACTGTAAGACAAGCCTGTGACCGATGTCTGGAATAAGGACTGTGCCGGATACATACAGGACACTGGACGTGAGAACATGGTAGTTAAGAAGAATATGAGTGTACGGCAGGATTAAAGCTTAATGAAACAGGTTAGGGGTTTATAGCCCAGTAGCTTTTTAGAAATAATGACAAACTGCCCAGCGCTATCCAGTACAACAGTGGTCAGTGTGATTGAATGAGTGCTGCTGGTGGTGTCTTACGTTCATTTATGATCAGAATGACATGAGCCAACATTCCACTATCATCACTAGCACACCTATTAGACCTTGATGTTACAATAGATTCAGCAGAAAGGAAAGTGTTGGGTTTGTGAGGACACCTGCCTTTCGATGAGTCCTTGTCCCACACGGAATCCCATGTTCTCCAGCTTGGACACGCACCGTCCGTTTTCCTAGACACAGGACCTTGTAAGAACATAGCTATTACGTTTGTACAACGATAACACATTACGTTTCATTCAGAGAATCAAGCAGACTGTCCAACACAATCAGGTAAACGAAACGTCTTATTCAAAGTTTTCCGTTCCACCTTAAATGGTGCAGCAGTTACATTCTGGAGCCTCAAAGTGCCAGAACGCAACTGCTTTTCCATTGAAGGTGGAACGGAAAAATTCACACAAAAAGCTGGTGAATAGGAAGATGACTTCAGTCTCTTATCAGGGTACAAGGCGGACAAACAATGTCATGTATTTGGTCTTACTGTCTCTCCGCTCTCTGCACTGTTCACATACTGGATCACTTCATTATGAAGGAACTGAAAGAGAGCCTCGTCTGCCATGTCCGCGATAAAAACGCTCGGCCACTAGCCGTGTATCATCTGGAGAAACGTTTACTTGTGGGTGAGACGAAGAAAAAAAAAGGCTTAGTATGAAAAAAGCAGCATGTTCAGTCCAGAATTTGGATAAAGTGGATGATGACTGAGAAATTAAGCAACACCGCCCTCTCTCGCAAATCAACACAGGGTCCTTCGCCTGGCCTTTCTGCGTGGTTTAGTCGTCCCTGACTATGCCTGTGTGAGCAGATACAAAACAAGCTGCTGGGCTAAAATATGTTTTAAACCGTTCACTTAGAAACGCAAAGAAACGTAGACTTGTGGAAACTTTAGCTTCCACAGTTCATAAACTGTAAACAGTTAAGTCCAGCATAAAAAAAAATCACTTAATGGGAATTCTACCAATATTTAAACATTTCTGAATAATTCAGTCCTTGAGGTGTAAACAGATTCTTTCAGAGTGGTTTGACATGAAATGGTTAATTGTAGGAAAACTTACAGACTCAGATTTCTTTACAGTGGTGGTGAACCAGGGGTCTCCATGTCTACAACACAAATAAGTTTATAATCCAAAACCACCAGTGAACCTACACGCGTCTTCTGAGTTTTTATATGTGATGGTGATGATGCTAAAATAGTCATAAATCTGAAAAATAAGTTTTCTTTTTGGACTGTTTATCCTCCCGACGCCCTGCATGTAGCCCTCCACCACGAATGTATTAAAATAAATGGATTAAAATACAATTTAAGCCAAAACTGTATCACAAAATAATGTGTCAGACACCAGCAACATACATCTACCCGATTCATGCAATAATCTTCTGTGAGGGAGCTTTTAGCGGTGGACATCCGGTTATCACCACTGGTGTGAACAATTCTGACTCAGCGAGTTTCTTTAGAACAGAGCATTTCATACCAAACCACTCTGAATGACTTTGTTTACATCTCAACCATTTAATCAAGTAGAATTTTTGAAAAATGGGCGAAGTTCCCTTTCAAAGTGGTACCTTTTTGGACTTAGTTAACCAAAAGGAAAATAAACATTACAGGTCAGTATCCTGGATCCTATTTAAGCCTTAGCCTAGACTGACTAGGCTTATTTTTTGTCGAAAAATATCTGCCATATATGTACAGTTTATAGTACATTAAACATTTTAACAGTTAGAGCAGCATAGATGAACCACATGCTGTGTATCTACATTTGATGAAATATAAACGCTTTTATTCTAGTAAATTCTATTATTGTATTGTACATTATACTGTATTCTAGGTATTCCAATTGGTATTCCAAAAGAAACAGGTTTTATCTCAGAAACATAGATTTTAAAGACCAAAAAGTTGGGACAGTACGTAAAATGTAAATAAAAACAGAAAGTAGTGATTTGTAAATTGATCTTTATTTAAATAAAAACAGTATAACAACAAGATATTTAATGTTTTACCTTTCGTTTTTCGTTACCTTTCCTTTTGCAAATATACTCTCATTCTGAAACTGATGCCTGCAAGATGTTCCAAAAAAAATAGTTGTGACAGGGACAATTTAAGGCTGTGTATGTTGTATAATGTTCCATCTTAAACATGCAATCATGCTTGAGTTTCAACGGAGCACCCAGGAAAGGCCGAGTCATTCATGAACAAAGATGAGCCGAGGCTCACTGCTTTCCAAAAAAGTCTCAACAGTTTAAGAAAATGTTCCTCAGTTGGCATTTAAAAGGAGTTTTTGTATTTCACCCTTTACAGTGCAGAATATCATCAAAAGATTCATGGGGATCCAGAGATTTCTCTGTGTGTAAAGGGCCAGCCCAAAAACCAACATGGAATTCCCATGACCTTCAACCCCTCAGGCGGCACTGCGTTAAAAACTGACATGCTTCTCTAGTGAATATAACCAGATAGGCACGGGAATACTTAAGAAAACTCTTGTCAGTAAACACCTGTATCTACAAATGCAAGTAAAGGCTCAGCATGTAAAGCGGAAGCTATTTATCAACAACATCCAGAAACGCTGCTGACTTCACTGGACTAAAGCTCACCTGAGATGGACTGGCACAAAATGGATATGTGTGCTGCAGTCTGAAGAGTCCACTTTAAGATTGCTTTTGAAGAGAAATAAGAGAAGGCTCATCCCAATTGTTACCAGTGTAAAGTTCAAAAGCCAGCATCTGTTATGGTAAGGGCGTGTGTTAGTGCCAATAGCATGGGTAAACTGCACAGCTGGAACAACATATGCTACCATCTAGACAACGTCTTTTTCAGGGACACCCTTTCTTGTTTCAGCAAGACAATGTCATGGCACATTTTGCATTGCTTCATAGTAAGAGATTGAAGGTGCATGCAGTCCAAACCTGTTCCCCACTGAAAACATGTGCCACGTTATGAAGTGCAATATACAACAATGGAGAGCCGTAACTGTTGAGCAGCTGAAGTGTTATATCAAGCAAGAATGGGAAAAAATCCACTTTCACAACTACAACAATCAGTGTTCCCAGGTATCAGTCTTTTCAGTTTGCAGATTCTCTGTCAGGATTTAGATTAGAATTTGCCATGTTGAGAAATGTGGATGTTGCCCACTTCAATATCTGTGATTATGTTCGTAGAACTACATTAAAACCTCTTACAATGGCCTTTAAAATTAATCCCCTTTCCATTTTCCCAAGCTTGGTCACTAATGAAAGGTGCCTTGATTCTTCAGACTGTGTCTACAAGTGAGCAAGTTTTAGCCTAGTCCCTGTAATTAGACACCTACAGGTTTCCTAAACAAAAAACAAAATTTCAGCCTACAGTAAAGGCCTCTGAGTTTCCATCTACATTAAACAAACACATTAAAGGAGTATTTCAAGCAAATCTCTATCTATCTATTACTATGGACAATAATTTTGACACCTTTTCCTTGTACTTAACAAAAGAACAGAAAACCTACTGCCCCAAAACACACTTTTAATAGAAGCCAGTGGGCAGACGATAAAGGTTCCATTAATCAGGTTTGTGGATGTAATTTTTTTTCTAAAAGGCAACTGAATTCATGTATCTATATACTAAGCATGTATACACAGACGATGGTTAAAAGAATGAGACACTGAAGTCTAGAAGATGCTTTATTTCTCTGTCATCCAGTACATTAAATGATTTCAACCTTTTTTCCGCCTCAAAATGTTAGTAAAACAAACCGAACAAAAGGCCAACTGAAACACAACAAGCGCCAATGTTGCACATATTAAAGATGTAAAACATCTTACTCCAGTGAGATACCCACATAAAAATAGAAATCTCTCTCACTGCAAGGTACAGTACAGCCATGCACAGAGTGCAGCTATGAGGTAGTTACGTCTGAGTCCAAACACATCACAGTAAGGCCAGGTTCCATTCCATATCAGCTTGGGCCATTTGTTTCACCGCACAAGCTGAATTAACTGAATCCTCCTGCCGAGTTGTCCGATTTTGGGAGTAGAATGGAACTAGCCCTGACCCTGCATCACAGTAACTGCACAGAGGCCAATGATTCATGAAAGTAACGGAATGGAAAAATACTGCCTATTTACCATTGGATAAAAAGTAGTGAGTGTGGAGGCAGAGCTCTTAAAACTAGTAGTAAATATAAAGTAAATATGACAATTAAAATGAACTTTTAAAGGGGCCCTCTGGCCAAAATAAACACATTAATAATTGCTCCATTTGCAAATCTGCCTTCCCGCCTGCTACAGTGGTGCCACAATAATCTCTAAAAACTCTTCTGATGATGTATTTTGAAGGTGGGAGGAACCTTTGAAAAACTACAAGCAGTCTGGGGCAGATACTTGAGGGTGGGCTGTTTGAAATGACCCTACCCCAAGCTAATGCAGATGCCGACCAACGCAGAAGGAAGGCAGATGGCTAATAGACCGCTAGGAAGCCATTTGGGTGCTTCCCAAAGGTCATTTGATATTTGATGGGTATTATAGTGAGAGAAAAAAAGGACACAAAACTGTGAACTTCGTTAAACTGGTGAGGCTTCCATTAGTGGTTTGGTGTGAAATGCTCCATTCTAGAGAAACTTGACGAATCAGAATTGTTTCCAGTGGTGGTGACAGGAACCAGACGTCTGAAGAGTTTAAAGCCTCTAAAAGCTCCCTCACAAAAAGTTATTACATGAAAAGGTTATGAACACACACTGTTTTATGATAGTTTTGAGATGAGCTTTTTGGCTTAAAATTCCATTCCATTCATGATGGGGGGTACATGCAGGGTGTTGTAAGGCAAAACAGTATTTGAAGAAATATTTTTCCAGATTTACTGCTATTTTACTATTATCAGCCAAAACTGAGAAGATACATGTAAGTTTACTGTTCATTTTGGATTGTAAATAAAATGACTACACTTGCATTATGTACATTGCAACCCCTGGTTCCTATCACCACCACTGTAAAGAAATCTGAGTGGAACATTTTGCATCAAACCACTCTAAATGACTGCTTACATTATGCAAATTTATGGAGAAATTTTCAGAATTGGTGGAATTCCCCTACAGAGAACATCTATTTCAGTGTCTCAGGCCATATAGAAAGAAGATATATGTAGGTAGGTTTGGACCAATGTGGGAATTCTGGGCTGATGTCATTATTCTTTATGTACATAACTGTCGATGCAGATGTCAATCCTTTGTAGAGATATAGATCTTAGCCTTATGGAGAAATGTAAGTTACTTGTACAGTGCAGTAAAATCAATAAAATAAAGATGTAGCCCAGCATCACCTAATAAATGCATCAAATATCGCTTTAAATTATGGGTTCAAGGCAGACATATAGAGACTGCGATATCTTTGCAGATCGCTTTAAGAATTCCTTTTTGGAACACATCAATCATTCACATTTTGAACACCGGGTTAATGTTACATTGCAGTAGGCCTATTATTCTTCATATCAGAAACAGCAAAACCTTCCTTGCTTTGCTTTTTGGATCTTCATCTTTACAATACTCAACGGAATGAACAGAGAGAAGTGAAGAGTTACAGGAAACAAGACAAACAAAATTGTCTTCACTCATAACTGTTGTTCCATCTATTATCAACAAGTGGAACACAGCACCTTTTCTTATTTACCTAAAGGCTAAAAACAATATGAATATGAGCTAATTTTCTCTATCACCTCACTCTAATCTTCTCATGACTTACTTTCATTACTAATGAAAGGCACTCTAAAATCCCCACTGGATGAATGTTCTCTATACGCACACTATTTCATATGGGGATTGTTTCGCGTCTATAGTCAGTATCATAGTTCTCCTGAAGAGGAGTCCACTAAAAGAGGTAGGTTATGTACGGTGTGTAAAGGCTGCAAGTTGAGATGTAAATAAGACCACAGTTCAAACTGACTTTTAGTCAATGAAGTGCTTCTGACTGGAAAAAAGTGCTTCATTCTACAATTGAGAACACTGTGATAATAGTTTTTCCTTTTTCCAAAAAGAATATTATGAGGTATTTCTTCGGATTCGTTCAATGTTGAGTTCTCTGTAAATGGATCTAAATAAAATCATAAATCACTACAATCAAATATAGGGAAGACCTACTAAGGAACAGATAATCTAATCTATTATTCAAAACTATTCTAAAAACAATCTCTATTCAAGCTAGAGCAAATTTCTCACAAATCGTCTTGCAGAGGTATGCAAAAGTTTGAAGACCCCCAGTCAAATTGCACATTTTGTTGATTTTCTACGTCAAATAAGTGAACACTAATTTTAGTACACAATTTTCTTTTTTTGCTGACTTTAACATATTGGATAAAGATAAAAACAAAGCACATAAAATGTGCCAAAACTTTTGCACAGCCCATTTTATGTTTTGTTTTTTTCCAGTATGTTAAATTCAGCAAATAAACAATGATTGTGCATTATAATGTGAAGCAGTGTGTTCTCTGTAGAATTTATTTTCACATAGAAAATCAACAACACACATTGTTTGGCCAGGGGTGCCCAAATATTTGGACACGACTGTGTTCTCATTCTACAGAATTCATACAAGCAGTCTCTGCAACGTACGAGCCAAATCAAGCAATTCCAATGAGCGCATTGCTTTGTGTATGAGTCGTTTGGCAATGATACAAATGAGTTTCGAAATCAGTTTAGGAAGATGATGGATCCACTCAGCGTCACTGTTGGAAGGCCTGATGGAATCGAGGTAGAGTTGGAGAGAAACCAGACAGCTGGTTTAAATGCCCTGAGGCCTGAGGCTCATGCAGTGGCTGCGGCTGATATGAGGTAAGTGGCCCAGAGAGCTGAGAGGTAGAGGTCGGGGAGCTGGCTGTAGTGGTGGTAGAGTATCCCATCACGAGGCCTCCAGAACTCAACGGGGCGCTGTAAGGTGAAAGGCCAAAAGGCAGAAAGCCTAGGAGATGAGAGAGGTCCATGTTAGCAGCGGGGGGCGAAGGCTCGGCTGTGGCAAAGGCGGAGTTCCTGAGGGTGAAGTGGGCGGTCTGACTACCTAGACCGTCTGGGAGAAGATCGCCAGGTCTGGAGGCGGAGGTTGCAACCGAAGCTTGTGGTGGCATGGGCCCACACTGGAGCTCTGTCAGGAAGCTCTCCATCTCGGCCTTCAAATATGAGGTAGCGGAGCCAGGCTGGTATCTGTGAGCTTCTTGGTACTGCTGTGGCTGGTGCTTGCTTGACTCAAGGTAGCAGCCCACACCCATTGGGCTGGACAGGGGGCCAGGCACTAAAGAATGATGGTGACTGACCCCTGAGGTAGAGGCACTCTGCAGGCCTTGGGGGTTGAACATGCCCATGGAAAAAGCTTCAGAGGCATCCTTAGGGGATCCAGAAGAGCACATGGTGGGGCTTGGCTCTTCTTTCACGCCGCTAGGAGGCATAGATGTGAGGGTGTCGAGCTCCTGGGCATGGCTTTTCTTCAGGTGGCGGGTGAGGTGGTCGCGTCGGCCAAAACGCTGGGCGCAGCGAGGACAAAGGAAGTCTCTTCTGCCCGTGTGCACCACCGCATGACGCCTCACATCTTTCCGAGTGAAGAACCGTCGGCCGCACCTCTCACACTGATGCTTTCTCTCCCGCACAACACCCCCTGGAGGAGGCCGTCCAGTGTGCGTGCTCAAGTGCTCAAGCAGAGTTGGCATGCTCTCAAAAACCTGACGGCACACTTTACAGGTGAGATCTCCAGTGACCGAGGTGGCGTGGGTGGCCACATGGCGTCTCAGACCCAGGCGAGTGTTGTAGTGTTTGCCGCACTCTTCGCACTTCAGCTCCTGCTTGTTGGAGTCATGGGTCTGTAGGTGGCTGTTGAGCTGGTCCTTCCCATGAAACATTGTCTCATATCCTGCACATCTAAGAAAAGCCAAAGAAGGTTTCAGTTAAAGTCAGGGCATAACATGGCTTCAATGGGGTATCTACCATCGGATATTTATACACTAGGGCTAGGGACGGGTGATATGGCCAAAATATTGTATCACGATACACAATATTTCTCACTATATTATAAAAGACAAAATTCACTACTTGTACAACATTTAAAACCTGCCATTGAAAACTGTTTTTTATTCAGCAACATCTCACATATCACACTGCACTAAACCCAACTAAACAGCACTAATTTTGCTATTTTGCTCTCTTTAAATGAAACACACAGTTGGTCAGGGCCTTTTAAGTACTGACAATACCCACAGTAAGCTCAGAAAAGCGATAATGCATCAAAACATTAATGCTGCCATATTGGCACCGCTAACTAGGGCTGTTATAACAGGTGTTATAACATGTTAACATGATATATTATTAATGCCATTGATTTTTAAACAGTGTTTCCTAGTTTGACCATCCAAAGTTGGCATGCGCCGATATGGGAGTTGTTGGCAGAGGCTGATATCCAATACGTATCTGCTGATGCTAATGCATAAATATTTTTAAAATGTAATAACTGGGACTTAATCTAACTTGGATTAGCATCACAGGAGAAATACAATGTTTACTTCTAAGGGGTTAGTATAGTTTATTTTGTCCACTCCTGCAGCTAAAACAAAAAACACTGCTTTATAAATGGAAAAAAATCTAGTTAAGCAAATAAGACAAATGAATCACAATTAACTACATAAAATAACGTTGACTTAACAATCACTGTTTATTTGCTGAATTTAGGATACTGTTAAGACAACCAAATGTGGCCTGTGCAAAAGTTATGGCACACTATGTTTTATTTTTATTCAATATGCGAAACTCTGCAAACTGATTAAAAACTGTGCACTAAAATTTGCAGAAAATATGCCACATTTATATGAAGATCTGTTAACTTACTCTCACTTAGAAAATCAACAAAACACAATTTGACAGGGGGTGTTCAAACTTTTGCATACGACTGAACATATTAATGCTGTTGTAAGAAAACCTTGTACCTCTTAAAAGGTAGCCTTTCAGGAGAAAGACAAAACATTCTTTATTTTATTGTAATATTAAGGTTAATGTAAGACTTTACTTAAAGTGGTTCATTTGTTGTGAAACAATGTAAATGACAGCTTGCCATTGTCAAAAAGAAAACAGGGACTTAAAAAAAAGAATAGCGATTACAAGGCTTTCACATGACAGCAATGACATTTCCAATTCAA
The DNA here is from genome assembly GCA_023558415.1 of Piaractus mesopotamicus. Lineage (NCBI taxonomy): Eukaryota > Metazoa > Chordata > Actinopteri > Characiformes > Serrasalmidae > Piaractus > Piaractus mesopotamicus. Next base: position 2,368 of record JAILXH010080186.1, on the reverse strand, counting down.
TTCTGAAATTAAAAAATATTAAAAATCCCACATACCAGAGATCCAACTCTGATATATAACTTCTCTTCAGATGGTAGGTAGTCGTTGTGCATATTCAATATCCTACACAAAAACACAAACACACAATAAGCGGTCGTTGCATTAAGTAGACAGTTAAGTTTCCATTCAGACAAAAACTTTGTTTGAGTAACTAAGCCACAACCTGCTTTCTGAACCTGAAGGGCAGCATTGGATCAACTACACCATAAACTGTGTAATTATCTAACAACAACCATTTGTTGTTGTACAACCATTTCACCCTTAGAAGAAGCAAATTATGATAGCTCTATCTTTTTGTTAATAAATGAAGATACAAGAATAATAAGTTAGATTAGTATATACATAAAGGTATATATTTTAAGTGCATGCATTTACAGCTAAAAAGGGGGCTTTCTGTTTTTTTTTTTTTTTGCTATAGGGTGTGCTAACAGTCTTTAAAATAACTACTACTTTTTGTTAACACTGCAAATTAAAGGTTTTGATAATTAAAATTCATTTGACCAAGTTTTTAAAGAAGGTTTAGATCTCATGGTTCTGCTGTGTAATCCAGAAAGCTGATGTTTATTTTGTTAGGATATATTTAATAATAACTTTCAGTCATATGCAACACCTGGTCAAATAATGTGTTCTGCTGATGTTCTAAGAGAAAACAAGTGGAAAAAAAAACACATCCTCTACAGAGAACAATCTTAAATGTCATTTTATTTATTTTTTTGCAAATTTTAGTGCATAATTTCTATTTATTCTATGTATTTGCTGAGTCAAATCAAAGGTGCTTTACAGAAGAAAAAAAATCATAAAAACACGTCTAAAAAGAAACGTCTTAAGATTTTTCAGTAAAAACAAATAGAGATCGAGAAGCATTAACTCATATATTCACTTACAGTTAATAAAAGCTAATAAAATATAGTGAATATTTAAAAGTAACTTAATTCAGTTCAAAAACTGGATCATTTGCTGGATGTTCTTACTTGCAGTACAAGTCTTGCTTTTCAGCTGTTTTATTTGATGACCAAAGGCTTGTTAGTTTAGGACACTGCTAACTGTTTTATTAGATAACCAAGATTTTTATATTTGATTTACAATAACAGTAAGAAAATGACTACTAATTAGAGCTGAAATTAGCACATTTTTAAACCTTAAAAATGGCATCCTGATAGATGTTAATATGTAATTTGTGAGATATTTTATACACAGACAAACACGCAGGAACTGTTACGAAATAACCGTGGATAAGTAATATTAATGCCTGTGTTTTAGAAAGGCTTTGCTCTTTTCTT
>JAILXH010080127.1:18104-31566 GCA_023558415.1 Piaractus mesopotamicus | reverse complement strand
TGAGTAGTGTAAAGAACACTAGCGTTGAGCCCCCTAGCAGTAGAAACTCTCAGGAGTGATCAATTATGCTTCACTACTAGCCAGTCTGATGGATGAATTTGGGTTTAGCAGATGAAAGACAACTCTACCAATCTGAATAGTGCTCTAACTACAGTATTTAGTGGAGGAGACATAATAGTCTGAGGCTGTTTTTCATGGTTTGGGACCCTTAGTTCTAGAGAAGAGAAATCGTAATACCACAGCATACAATGCCCCCGTGTGGAAGAACTTGACTTGGTGTTAAAGAAATTGACCGGTCTGCACAGAACACTGACCTCAACCCTATCAAACACCTGTCAGAGATGCTGACTGTGAGCCAGGTCTTACTGCCAATATCAGTGCCCAACCTCATTAATGCTTGTGTTACTAAATGGAACCGAATCCCCACAGCCTTGTTCCAAAACCTTGTGGAAAACATCCCAGAGGAGTGGAGGCTGTGACAGCAGCAAAAGGCGGGACCAACTGTATTTGATCACCCATGTTTTTGGAATAAAACGTTCAGAATGCACAGATGAAAGTGTTGTTTGGGTGTTCACACTTTATTAGAAACCTTTCGCTTGTTTTGTTTTGGGTAACGGAACACAGGCCCTGCCTCCAGCAGGTCCAGAATGTCTTCAGGTTAAACTTTGGCATCATAGTCTCTATAACAGTCTCTGTAGTGTAGTCAGTTCGAGGCCTGGAAGGTGGAGGCAGGACTATGTCCTCTTTATCAGAGGTGGTGTCCCTCTTCCTCTTTCGTCGCTTCTTTAGCTGATGGCTGAGTAGATCTGCAGATAACATGGGTTAATCAGAACCGACTCTTTTAAAACACTGATTAAAGCTTGATTCTCTTTTCTAATTAAAGAGAAATTGAGTTATAATAACAACTTCCTTTATGTCATATAAAAATACAGAATAAGTGCTTCTGAATGTTCATTAGAAAGCTTACTTGCTGGTTGGATGTCATCGGTGTTGGGTGCTTCATGGTTGTTGGTCTTTAGGTCTGTGACCTGGCAGTGTTGTTCACCCTCAGAGATTGGAAGGTGACCTGGAGGTAGCAAATAGCCTGCTATTTTAGTGGACCGAATTCCTCAACGTTAGGAGGGTTCCAGAGGATCTCTGTGAAGAAAAAAATGTGTTTATTAGAAATTACATGTACTTATGTATCAACATTATTGCAATAATGTTGATACATAAGCACATGTAAATATAGTGGAGTGTTTAGAGAGTTCACCATCAGGGTTAATAATGTTGCCTGTTTCAGCTACTGCAGCAGCGCTGCCAGCAACCTCCTCATCCCTGTTATCCTCAGTGAGCACTGGTGGTTCTTGGAGAATTCCTGCAGACCCTGTCTGGTCTTCAAACCCAATGTGAGATAGTGATGGCTCATCTGTTGTAGTTTTCTCTTTTGTCATTGTATTAACTAGGCTTACAGTAGAGAGCAGCTGGCTGTCATCTGATGTTGCATCAGTATTTAAATTCAGATTTTTGGGGATGCCCAGCAGATCAGCAAAGGTGTCATCAATGTTCGAGAGCCACTCTGTGAATAAAAAATTGTGTTTGTTAGGAAAATTAACTCTTTAAAAGACTTCCCATTTTTCTAAACTAGATTCTAAATGTCTATATAGAGACCTACCATCTATGTCAATGACACCTTCTGGATACTCAAAGTGCAGTTAGCAAGAGCCTCATCATGAATGCCATATTGAGTGATGTCTGGAGAACCCATCCACTGGTTCTGCAGAACTGTCGAGTCATGGTCCATGTTGGTGTCCTCCATCTTAATGTTGAATGCCTCTTTTCCTTTAAGACTTCCTTTATTTTGGTTGCTCTTTATATTTGATGTATCTAGGTCCACACATGTGACAGAGCAATGTTCCTCAGCCTGGGAGTTTCGAGGGTAACCAGGTGGGAGCATGAAAGTCCCCACAAATTTCAGTGGGCCATATTCCTCAAGATTAGGAGGGCTCCAGAGCATCTCTGTGAACAAAAGGTTATGCTTATTAGAAAGAAAGTTTCAGTGAACACTTATTTTTAGAAGATAAAATATAGCATATAATAGTATCGATACATGAACACAGCGTTTATAAATTTTACCGTCTAGATTCATAATGTGTCCATTAGACGTGTAGATGACATTCCCCAATTGAGCTATTATAGTGGGGATGGCAGGAAGCTCCTCATCCCTTTGATCTTTTGTAATCACAGCAGGTCCTGCATACTTCTCAAGGTCTGGTGCTGGTACTGTAGTCTCTGTCTGTTCCTCATACATCAGAGGTCACTAATAGGCGGACCGTGGTCCGAGTCCGGACCCAGACGCTGTCCTATGCGGACCGGGACCTACAACCGATAAACCAAGGAGAATTATTTAATTTCACCGGGGTCATCCTATTTTAATAGGCATATCATTTCTAGTCATTATGGTATGGGTTTAGGGGCCTGGGAAACTCACAGACCATTTGCATGCATTGTAAAAATCACAGGTGACGCTAATCAGATGTGCATTATGATGGGCACTGAGACTGGAGTGAATGACGCACACACGGGAGGGACGAGGTGAGACACAGCAGTCAGAGAACATTCAGTTGTTGACTGCATAAGATGTTTGGTAAAATTACTAGGCTACTTCAGTATACAATATATGGCACTGAATCATAATGCAAGGTAGACATTATGATGTTCCGGAACTTTGCTTGACCTTTTCTTTAACTGGACCTTAATTAATTAAATTTTAATAAAAGACCTCTGTCATACATCATGCTGTTCTCCAGGCTTACAGTCAGGTAGTAATCTGTGACGCTGCTCTGTGGACCTGGCTGAATTGGGTTGCTGAGTATATCTGCCAGTGATGCAAAGGTTATATTAGATTAATTGGGTGATCTTACTGCTGCATTCTGATTACTATTTTTTAGTATTAACCGCTATTAATCAATCCATGTGATGTTAGTGATGACAAAAGTAAATTCTTACCTGTAGATGAGTGTATATTTGTCACATAAGCAGGGACATAAAGGTTGTTCTGCATCATGGTCCCTCCTAGAAAATGAAAATTCAATTAGTTGTTTTTTTAGATCACAGAATTGCTCTTTGTTGGAGAAGTGTTGTCTCTCATGCTCTCCTACCTGAATACTCAAAGTTACCACAAGTTGGGTGAAAGGTTAATGTAAGAGGCATATCTGTCATGAAGCTGGGTGTAATTCTTCCTGTGTGGTAGAGCTCACAAGCTGGCTGTGTCATGCTGTTGAGGTCTGCATTTGATGGACCTGGCAAATCTACATGTGACATAATGTTCTGTTCTGTAGATCCACCTTAAATAACCATATTTATTTATTTATTTATTTATTGGTTGGTTGATTGATTGATTGACTAAATGTTCTGGTGTTATAATGAGATGTGGGACCTGTGTACTGATGTAGAATAAATTACTCTTCTGTTGGTGGAGGGAAGTGCTGTGTATCATGTGCCCACCTACCTGAATGCTCAAAGCTAAAGGTTGTTGTGGGAAGCATGAAGCTGGAGGATGTTATGCTTCCTGAAGCACTGTAAGGCTCCCAAGCTGGAAGTGTCATGTTGTCAGTGTCCACATATTGTCCACTCAGATCATAATGGAGATTTGTTGAATCTGCATGTGACACATAAGGATGCACTGAGCAACACTGCTTCTTTGCTCTGTGGGCCTGATGTTGTAAACATGTTGCAGCATTTTCATGTGCAAATCAAACACATTCTGCATTTGCATTTGAGCAAGGAATGAGTAAAACCTGTGGATATTGCATAGAAAACGTTGTATATACAGTGCTGTATGAATATATTTATAAAGTTATTTAATTTGGCAATAAGCAGTTTTAGTCAGAAAAGCACAAATATTAAAAATATAATATAAGTAATAATTTTACGTATGTCAATATGTTCAGTTAACCATTTCTAAAACCTCTCCTTTGGGCAGTCTGCTATTATTCGTAGCTATCTAGATACTAGAACCAAACCTGTGTTCCTCTAACTACATTACAATATCTTAACTACTTTTAAAAAACAAGAAATGATTACTTTTTTCAGTATTAATGTTTGTTTACATTTTTTTATTTTTTTTTAAATATTACATTTAATTTTAATTTTTAATATTACATGGTATTTTTGTAAGCAAACACTGACATATTGCCAAGATAAGACTTTTGCACAGTACTGTCATTAAAATGTTTGCTTTTCTCACCATAAGTAAGAACAAACTGCTCTCCGGGTGTGTTTGATTTGCACATGAAAATACTGCAACATGTTTACAACATCAGGCCCCTAATGTAGAGACGCCACTGCAGTCTGGCCCCACCAGATGTCGCTGTAGAGCAGTGCATGACATGATCAATAATTCAGTATAACAACTACTACATGCAGTCTTCGTTTGGTGAGCGTTGGTCCGGCCTGTCAGCGCTAGTCTTACCAAGTGAGCAGTTAATAAACACTCTGCGCATGCTCAACACGCTTTCAATAACCAGCTGTGGGGCACAATCATGCTGACCCCATGCTGGGAGCAGCCAATAAAAAATAATACATTTATATGCGATGTTTAGTAATGTCGTTTGCAGTATGGGCGTTGCTACGCAGCTAGCCATTGTTCCTCAGCTGTGGTAGCAACTCATTAAGATTAAAAGACCCTTATTAGTCCCACAACAGGGAAATTTCACCTCCACATATTAAGTCATTCATGCCCTGAAAAACCACACACACACTAGTGAACATACACACTAGGGGGCAGTGAGCACACTTGTCCAGAATGGTGGGCAGCTCTCTCACATGGGGCCCAGGGGGGAGTTGGGAGTTACGTGCCTTGCTCAAGGGCACCTCAGTAAAAAAACTAGCACTTCTGATTATTTCATGTTTCATTGTTTCCAGTGGTGGTAAGTGGTCGTAAACAATATAAAGTTTAGGTAAGTAGGGGAAGCTCAACCTCAACCTTTACTACAAACATGAACGTTTACATGTTTGACTTTGTTTACAAGAATTAAAAAGGGATACTGATACACACACACACACACACACACACACACAATGCGCTGATATCCTGCAATGTCATTACATCCAGCTATAGTCTATTCCTAACATTATTGCAGTCATTGCCCTACATATTCCAACACTTCTGCCCTGACACAAAACAATAGCAACTAATCAGAAAACTGGATTCACACAAACACAACGAACACTGAAGCTCCTTCTGCTCATCACAGACACAACGTCTAGACAAGGAAGATAACAAAAATGTTAATATCAGACAGCTGGGATTTACAGTGTTAAACCAACAAATTTAATGATGTCCCAACTTGAAACCTGATAATTACAGATAATTACTGCCACAGTAGGTGGCCCAAGAGAAGATGACATGAAAGTTAAATCAAACAGCCAATGTGTGAAGACAAGGAAAAACAACACAGCAATCCTAAACACCTAAATCTAATCATCTTAGGCTAAAGCATATTGTCATGGAGGACATGAAACATGTTTATGGTTTATATATGTTTTACCTGTAATGACTCGATGTACTGAAGTAACGTCCGTCAAGGTGTCTGAACGTAATTGCTACACCATGTAAGGCTTTATGTAGTCCATGAGATTGAGATTGAGTCTCAATTGCAGTCAGTAAACAGGGGCTGAATCTCTTCAGATGGAGCCGCTGGTTTAACCCCTAATTTAGTACAGATATACACCTGGATTTTACATTTACAGGTTGAGCGTTCTTGTGCTGTGAGTTTATTCATTGGCATAATTCTATGGTTGACATGTAAACAAAGTAAACAAAACATGTAAACAAAGTCATTTGTGGTTTGATATAAAAAAACTTATTGTAAAGAAACTTTACATGTTTTATAGATAATGTAGTTAATAGTAAAAATTCTTAATGCAACACTACGATAAGTCAGTGTCTCAGTCATCAGGCAGCGTATTCATAAACATTTTATTTAATACTAATTCTGTGAGGGAGCTTTTAGCAGCATTTTTGGGGGTCTGGTTCCTATCACCACCACTGTGGAGACACAGTTTCTGTGTACCTGTGAGTGCACGTCACTGTCAATCTCTCCTGGTCCCTGAACTCCTCCTTCTCAGTGAAGAAGGCACAACAGCACCTCTACTTCCTCAGGAGAGTGAAGAGGGCCGGCCTGCACACACCCATCCTCAACTGCTTCTACAAGACCACCAAAGAGAGCAGCCTGACCTGCAGCATCACTGTCTGGTGTGGAAACTGCTCCGTCTCAGACAGGAAACTTTCCATGAAGTTCAATTTATGTCTATTAATGTCTAATTACCTTTTTAGCAATAACGTGACTGTTGTTGTTTTATTTCTGTGAAAAGTAAAATGCTTTGTACTGTAATTTAGAATTATATGTTTAAAATTAGCATTTAAATAATCAAAATGTCTGTATTTTCCTTTAATATGGTGATTTTGGGCTGTCCCACCTCACTGACACTGAGCTTCTCTATGAAACATATTCATTAAAATCTTCCAGTAACACCATAATTACAAAATGTTAATTGATTTCCACTTTTCCTTATCAATTTAATGTAATAGAAAAAGTCATTTTAACTTGTGTCCCACATTTTATGCTTAGCCATGTTACTCAAACCTGTTCACCCTCAAACAATGGAACTTTCCATTTATTACGGTATAAACAGGAAGTTGCATCATCTGGTTGTTTTCTGCAGAATCACCATCAGACAAGTGAATATTCTCATCCCGTTTTCTCAATTTACACACAAAACATTGATTTGGCTATAAGAGTAAAGCTTAATCATTCAGCCCTGTTACTTAATTATTCTTAGAATAAAGAATATAACACTGTTGTCGGAAGAGAACCACATATCTCCAAAATGATAACTTTACAGGAAAAGGAAAAAACCTACTTTACTTTTAATGTACTTGAACTTTTTTTTGAAGTTATTTTAGGCCGTTATTTTATTCTTTTGGTCCATTCTTCACGAAATGTACACACAATGTAAAAAGCAACACATTTTCAAACTATGTCAACAACTGAAAAATGGAGATACGAAGTTTTCTTCCGACAGCAGCAATATATTTATATTTGGTTACTTATGTAGTTAGCATGCAGCATGTGCACCCTGTCAAGCTAACCACTCCTAAATGCTGCTTATTTTAGGCTACATTCACAGCCCTGTAACCTATTTCTTAACCTTCAATTATTTTAAATGAAAATGGGTTGAAACAAAGATTTTAATGAAAGTATTTTAATAACAACAATTTTTCAGCTTCACCTTCTGCTCTGTGTTGTATACTTTGTATGTTTTTACTTCATTAATATAAGCTTTGGGGAAAATCTTTGTGTTCAACCCTGTTATTCAGTAATTTTTTGATGAAAATAGTCTTTAACATTTAATTTAGTAGGTTATGTGACCAGATGTGTGAATTTGGTAATGAGAGTCATTTAAATTTACTAATACAAGAAAAATTGCTGTATGTTATTTTTGTTTAGATAGAAAAACTCTAAAGACAAAGTAATATATAGACAGTGCTCAGCATAAATGAGTACACCCCAACAGATTTGTCAGAAAACCTTTAGTTTCCTTTCAGAATCAACATTTTCTATGGGATACTATACTACAAAATACTCCCACAAATGTGGGTCATTGATTGTAAACAAGATGTTTTAATTTGCACACACAAAAAAGTAATTTTCCTAACAAATTCATTCAAGACCATGTTGCAAAAATTAGTACACCCCAATGAAAGTCTTAGGAGCACAGCTAAAGTTTAGACTACAAAATTCTATTTAACAAGAATTCAACCACAGGTGAGTTTAATTATTCATTAAACAGGTGTCCAGCAGACAGCTGACTATAAAAGGGCGTTACTTAACAAAGAAAACCCCTTCCCATTTCATGCTGTCATTAATGGCACCACATGGAAGAGAAATGTCACAAGACCTGCGAAAGAAAATAATTTCTTTACACAAGAAAGGTGAAGGCTACAAGAAGATCAGCAAAGCTTTACTTATCAGTCAGAATACTGTAGCAAAAGTGATACAAAAATTTAACAAAGATGGAACTGCAACCATCTCCCAAAGACGTCTAGGCCGTCCATGGAAGTTATCACCTAAACAGGGTGGCATCGCAAAGGTAAGGAGCACAAAGAAAAATGCATGGTGCCTACAGTGAAACATGGTGGGGGCAGTGTCCTTATGTGGGGCTGCATCAGTGCTGCTGGTGTCGGGGAGCTGCATTTCATTGATGGTATCATGAATTCACAGATGTACTGCTCCATATTGAAAGAGAAGATGCTACCATCACTCCGTGCCCTTGGTTGTCATACACTTTTCCAGCATGACAATGATCCAAAACACACATCTAAGGTCACTGTTGCATTTCTGAAGAAGAACAGGGTGAGAGGGATTCAGTGGTCAAGTGTGTCTCCTGATCTGAACCCAATCGAACACCTATGGGGAATTCTGAAGAGACAAGTTGAGCATCACTCTCCATCCAGCATCCAGGCTCTAAAAGAGGTCATTCTTGAAGAATGGAAAAAGATTAATGTTTCAGTATGTCACCAGCTTGTTCATTCCATGCCTAGAAAACATGGTGCTGTCCTTAAAAATTATGGAGGTCATACAAAATACTAGATGTGGTAGTTTTTGTTGTGGGGTGTATTCATTTTTGCAACAAACTAATTTCAGTAAAACTGAAGATGTTGTAATCTAAGTTATATTATTAGCCTTACTTCCATGGTTATAGGTCAAACAAATTTTATATGAAACTCACTCTTGTCAAAATTTTGGAAATTGTTCTTGTGTTCAGTGACATATTGATTAAAATCTTACTTTTCAGAGGGGGTGTATTCATTTATGCTGAGCACTGTATAAGAAATATAGGAAAGAAGAAGGAAGAAGAAAACATATGAGAAACTTACACTTTTTGAGTGGGATTTACATGTTGAGTGGCTGTTCAAATGGAATTGGTGAGAGGAACCAGATATAGCCATTTTATTTACTCTCCAAAACAACCAGTGAAACTACACGTCTTCTGAATTTAATAGATAATGTTGAAAACAGTTCTTTAGTACAAGCCTAAGGAAAGGCATCAGAAAGAGTATTTGTAGCCATTTTATTTGATAGTTTTCTGTAATGTAGGTTTTAGTAGCATTAAATGCTTCAGACGTCTGGTTCCTATCACCACCACTGTGAATAATTCTGAATCGGTGCTTTTCTTTGTAAAGCAGAATTTCACATCAATCCACTCTGAATGACTTTTCAGTTCGTCCAATTAATTATGAAGAAATTTTGAAAAATCAGAGGAATTGCCCTGTAAACAGGTAGCACTCTGGAAGATTTTAGTATTTTGTATGAACTTTAAGGGAAACTCCACTGATTTTTCTAAATTTCTGCATAAGTCAACTGATGAGTTGTAAGTTATTAAATGGTTTAATTTGAAATGGTTCATTTCAGAGAAACTTGGATTTCTTTACAGTGGTGCTGACAGGAACCAGGGGTTGTGAGCACAAATACAGTTATAGCCTACATGCATCTTTTGAGATTCGTAGGGGAGAACGGGGTATCAAGAGCCACTGATGGTTTTGCTTTCTAACAAGAACTGGCTGAAAGATTAACATTAGAGACCACCAGTTTCCTGTAGGACACCTTTAGATCCCATTAGGAAGCCATCAAATGCATCTGGTATCAGTCCCAGCCTTTTAAACCACTAGAATCCGGTGATAGATACACTGTGATATCAACCCAGCAGGAACACACAGAATACCATTACTGACTATTGGACATCAGCAGGACCAACAGAACCTTTCAATGGTTCTCTGTAAGTTTTTCCAGCAGGGTGGTCTCTTGATGTGGTTGCCATGTTCACACTCCATCTTATCATCAAACATCTGATGAGCCTTTGCTGGTCTATAATAACCTGTACTGGGAATTTCTCCTTGATCAAGTTTCTCAATACATCATATTAATGTAATTCTATCTGTTTTTTCCTCCTTTGAAGAAGAAACTAATACATTTCCCTTCTGACACTCGACTGGCTGCTCTCCTCAGATCTTCCAGTGGAGTTCAGCTCCTACTGGTTTTATATCTGTGGTTTCTTGGTAAGATGGAAATTCTGCAACATCACTACAAAACAACCTGCGTGAATGTATTTACTGAAATATATTTAAGTGAATATTCATTTCCTTTTAAGTGAGGGAAGTTGAGCCATTGGCTCACAGAAAATACCTGTGTCTGCTTCTTTTAATGTGGCAAATGACTTAAATGACTTTGAGCTCCTACATACCTTATAACTGCACTTATGACACCACTCTTTGTCTTTGTTTTACTTGTTTCAGCCCCATTTTCTTCTAGATACAGAAAGATAGTTGTATAAAAGGTTCACAGTACATTCGAAAATCAACACAACAACAGTGATTAGTTTTAAAATATAATAAGTTTAATGCAGGCTAGATATTAAAAGTGTGAAACGTTATTCTTTTCCTTGAAATGTTTTGGTAAAGCTACATTTCTCTTCCTGGCCTCTGGATGATTGTGTAAGTAAATAATTCCAGGTTGTACTGTCCTGTTTAAAACACAGAGACTTTATCAAAGCAGTGGTGGAAGTAACAGATCAGCTGCTGTAGATCTGTGTTAGTGAACTAACAGCTGCTCTGTGATGCTGTTAGTTACGTTCTGGTTACCTTTCACTGAGTGTCCTGCTTTGTTCAGCTTTAAACTACAATCAGCTACAGACTTTTTTTTTTAAACTTTCCTTTAATCTGACTTTAATTCTTCATGTAAAAAGCCAGATTCACCCCAATTAGAGAGAGACTTTAATCAAAGTTTGATGACAACTACACTGAGTTAGCTGTTAGCTAATTACACTAGTGCCCTTATCAAACTAATGATACATGCAGTAATCACTGGTCAATACTGTAGTACTTCCTAGTTTAAGTGTTTTTGCATAATTATTTATCCATTCAGCTATAATTCTGATATTATTTTATGATTTACACCTAAGATTAAAAGTTATACCTAACAGTTAGGAATTACAGTTGTAAAAAGTTTGAACACCCCTTATCATATCATGTTTTGTTGTGTTTCTAAGTGAAAATAAGCTAACACATCTTCTACAGGGAACACACTGAAATATGGCATTTTAATGCCAATTTTAATGTACAATTTCCATTTACTTGCTGGGTTTAACATATTAGAAAAGCTTCAAACAAAAAAATATAAAATGTGCCATAAATTTTGCATATAGGCCACGTTTTATGTTTTGTTTTTCCACTTTGCTCAATTCAGCAAATAAACAGTAATTGTACATTAAAAAGTGCAGAAGCGTGTTCTCTGTAGAGGATGTGTAACTTGTTTTCACTTAGACAATCAACAAAACAGAATTTAATCAGAAGCCCCCAAACTTTTACACATGACTGTACTCTGTGATGCTGTTGGTTACATTCTGGTTACCTTTCACTAAGTGTCCTGCTTTATTCAGCTTTAAACTACAACCAGAGACTTTAATTAAAGTAGGTTTGATGATAATGATAACTACACTGAGTTAGCTGCTTAGCTAATTAGTCACGTCAAGTGAAAATATATTTATATAACGCTTTTTACATCAGGCGTTATCACACAGCAGCTTTATAAAAATCCAGATCCAAGCCCCAATGAGCAAGCCAAGGGTGACAGTGTCAAAGAAAAACTCCCTCAGAGCAAGAGGAAGAAACCTTGAGAGGAACCAAGACTCAAAAAGGGAACCCATCCTCCTCTGGTCAACACCAGATAGCAAATATATGTAATACATATAAATGCAGGATAGGAATTTACAGTTAATATACAACAGGGTATATAGAGAATAAAGAAAAATGACCACTAGTGCCCTATTAAAACTAACGTTATATGCAGTTAATACTGGTCAATACTTTAGTACTTCCTAGTTTGTGCTTTTGCGTAGTTATTTAATAATTCTATTATTTCATCATTTATACCTAAAGTTCATTATAAACATTGAGAATTCAGGGAAAAATAGATTTTAAAGCATTAATGTATAAATTACTGATTGAGGATTAAATATATGTGATTCCATTTGAATTCTGAATTAATGTTTAATTGATTAGATCTAACCTTGCATTTATTTCATCTATCTTATTATGACCTAATTACTTAATATTTATGTTCAACACAACCTGCCATACCTTAAAGTCATAATCAGTCTATCAGTAGAACGTTCGTTGAGGTTTCCTGATCAAACGACCCGTATTTACATCTGCAAACTACAGACTTGATACACATTGTTGGGAGTGGGCTTTACATGTACATTTTACATGTTAATATCACTTTTTATCAGATAAATAAAAATGTGTTCTCTATTATTCATCAGCCATTAATCTATTCTAAAATGTCTTACACCTAAAATAGTTCTAAAAGAATATACAGCATTTTGGAATAAACCTCTTCATATGTGCTGGTCAAAGAGAGGAAAACACCACAGTATTAAAAGGAATGTGATTATTAGGTTTGAGGATGTCTTTCAGTCTTTTCATAAGACTGTTCTTACAATAACAATCACTTTCACACAGACTGACATTATGAGTTATGTACTAATTACTGGTAGATTCATCAATAAGATACATTTGTATAATTTCTTTAAAAAGAGTTTAATAAATTAATTATTTTCACGTTATTCAGGACTCAGCATTCCCTGAACAGCCCACTGACCCTTCAGACTGCAACAGATACAGACTTAAAGGAAGTAATGTATGTTATGGAAGGAAGGAGGGCTGCAGGCTACACTGAGTGACCAGAACATTCAGGCCACCTGCTTAATAGCTGAACTGAATAGTAAAACAAGCTGCATGTGACCAAATCTGAGTAACTACATATGATATTTATACACCTGTTTAAAGACCACAGATCAGACCTGTTCATTACAAATAGGTCAAATAGGTGAAACAGGTCAAACGAGACTAACATAAACAGCACAAGACATGCTACAATCACACAATTAAAAAACAGACATACTGTAACTCCTAACTGGTTGGATTCTGTTCAGATGCCTATCAGATGCACCTTGGTGGTGTAATGATTGCTTTGTACACTCAATGTATATGGAATTAGGAAAAAGAAAAGTATGAAAAGTTAGAGGAGATAAAACTGGGAAAAAGTATGGAAAAGGCAAAAAAAAAATAGCTGGAAGAGAAGCAGAAGAAAATGCTGAAGAATGTAATGGGTGAGAAGTTCGATGTCTGTTCCTCCAAGGTGCCGGTTCAGGAACCTTTCCTGTAAAAACAAACTAAATAATCAGAAACAGGTTGTGGTGCTGCAATGTTAAAATAATTGTTTAAGATTTCAGTGGGTTTTCAGTTGGTCAGTTGGTACTGTTGGATCTTTCCTTTTTTAGACAAAATTAAACATCTAAATAAATAAATAAATCCATATAAATAATGAAGAATCCAGCAGTACCAAAAGTACCAAGG
>JAILXH010080127.1:6521-17733 GCA_023558415.1 Piaractus mesopotamicus | reverse complement strand
TTTTTTTTTTTTTCTTCAACATTTCACAATAAACAGACCGAAAGAAAAAAAATTATGTTACGTTAACTTCCATTACAAGTAAAGAATGTCTATTCCATCGTCTGTAAAGTAGCTATTTTGGAGATACGAAATTTTGTCCTGACAGCGACGATATGAGTATAGACAAAGAAGAAATAGAGAGAACAAGAGAGAATGAGGGGCGTTGAACGGTGGTCTTGGAAGCTCCTTTCGGAACCAGTTCCAGAGGGAAGTGAAGCAGCTACAGCTCCTAAAAAGGACAAATGAGAAAACTGTGTTAAAAGGGAACTCTTTTTTTTTTACAATATTCAACATAATTAAATGGTAAACAAAGCCATTCAGAGTGGTTTGATGTGCTTTGCACTGTTCCTGAGATACTTGCCAACTCACAATTGTTCACAGTGATGGTGATAGAAACCAGATGTCTAATGAGCTTAATGTCTCTGAAAGCTCCCTCTCAGAAAATTATTAAACAAAAATGGTGAGATATACGCTGCCTGATGTCTGACACACTGTTTTATAAGAGTTTTGTGATAAGGTTTTGGATTAAAACGCATATTAATCAATTTATTTTAATCCACTCATGGCAGGGTACATGCAGGGCATTGTGAGGCAAAATAGTCCCCAAAGAGTTTCCCGCTATTATCACTAGAATTACACTGCTGGTACTGGATAGTAAATAAAATGACTATATTTCTGTTGTAGGCTCCTATCATCACTAATGTAAATAAATTAGAGTTTGTAAGTTTCTCAATCAACCACTTCACACCAAACCACTCTGAATGATCCTGTTTACATCTCAAGGACTTAATTATTTGGAAATGATGAAACATTGGTGGAAATACCTTTTAATATAACATTAATTGTTGCAATTCTTATTGCTTATTGATTATTATACTAACATATATGTTTTAAAATATTTTACAGAGTTACAGTCACCCTTATTTGCATTTCTTCTTTTTCTTCTTCCTGGCAGCTTCCCTGAAGGTCTGTTCTTAGAGAGGAGTGAAGATTTAGAAGTGAAGACTAAATGCTGTGATATCAATGTTATAATATATCCTATATAAATTTACATACATGAATTCCTAACTCTCTGTTTCAGTACCTTGCATTGTCTCCTCTTCAGGCACGGCTGCCTCCTCAGAGGCTCCAGCAGAGGTCTCTGGTTCCTCCTCCTGGTGCTGCTCCTCCATAATGATGACCTCCCCGAGTGAGATGGTCTCTACTGCCTCCTCCTATTCACTCTTCACCTCAGGCTGCAGGTTCTGCCGCAGCTCCTATACTGTGGCCTGCAGACACTGAGACACAACACAGAGAGTAAACTGATTTCTGGAACAGTTTAGAAACCTACTTTAAATTCTTTATTCTTTCACATATTTAGCATACCATGACTTCATCAGAACCTTCATCCTTGATTGTTTGGAGCTCCTCGACCTCAGCAGTGACCTATTATAAAATATTTTACATCACTGCAGGCCATCAGCTTTACATGCTTATCAGTCATGTTATGAAGAAGGGCATCCTTACATTGGTCAGGTGACGAGCACTCCGATGTTCTGCATCCTGAACGATTCCCTGTAAAGAAGTGATGAAGATGTTGAATGTAGTCTTCAAATATCTGTGTTTTAGAAATCTGAGTGAACTCAGTTCAGACTGTGGTGTGCTTACAGTGACACTGAGTTTACCTCAAAATTGGAAAAAAGGGCTTCATTCTCCTTCAGCCATTCCTTGCTTTTCTGCACAGCCCTCTTGTCCAGAAACAGCTTCACAAAAAATACACAAGTATATTTTTAAGACTCTTTTAAGAAATCTTTGTGTCTTCATTTTCACAGTTACTACATTCTATCCTAACTCACGTTAAGAGGTAAAAAGAAAAACCTAGTCAAATCACAAAGGTATGAGTAATAAAGGATCCATATTATGGAAAACTGAATTGTTCTTACTTCTTTAAGTAAACAACTTTTTATATATTATTGAAGTTCCAAAACATGGGAACAATCTTCAGTTCATACAGTCCATATATGGAAATGAAGGTGCAAAAACAGGCTGTTTTGAACTCACTGTTGTTGTGATGTCACCAAAAAAAACACATTGACATATATCTGCCTTTTCAGCTTAAGACAATTCAGCCCCATCCTTTCACAGTGAAGTTATAAGGAGTGTTTAAACCCAGAGTGCTTTTCAGTTAGGGCAACAAATTAGAACACAGCTCATCTACATATATCAGTCTTAAAGGTATAGTAACCAAAATAGCCTGTTTAATTCTAAATGATATGACGGGTTGAAAAAACTGCCATGTAAAAATTTTTAATGACAATGTTAATATCACAAATATCATACATATATCTCAATGAAAAAACTAAATACAAGGGAAATATGGGATAGGATATGAGTCCTTTAAAAATGTTATGAAACGTACACTACAGGACAAAAGCATTGAAACAAGCGGTTTCAAAAATATTGCTGCATTGTGTTGTATATGATTACTGCAGATATTAAGTCAGACCCTACTGTTCTGTTCTAATGAACATATTACTGTCTGTAATACATAATAATTCTTTCAAATTTAGTTTGCAAATTTACTTTTGCTTTCCATTGTTTGGCCTGTAATATATATGTATAGTTTATTATGGTTCCTCATAACAGTCAATGAGTGTCATGATTTCTGAAGTCATTTTAAACACACTCAGGATTCTCTACCCGTTTGTCCAGTCGGTCGTTTTCATCCCTGAGAGCAGCGACCTCACACTCCTGAAACCAAAACCAGCACATGAGCATTACAGTAAAGAACATCAGGATACTCAGTATATGATATTTGGGCTCTTCTAGCTGCTACTAATACAAACGCTGCTCCACACAGCTTGTTTTGGTTTGGTAGGACGGAACTTATGGAACTAACCAGCTGGTTGATCTTCATGTGCAGGCTGTACATGTCCAGGATGATGTGCAGGACAAAATATGTACTAGTTAAATTTTAATGATTTTCTCTAGAAATAAATTACTACCGTGTCACATCTATATGACATACAGGTATAAAATCACTTTTATTGTAAAAAGACCTAGATGTGATCACAATACTGCAATCTTATTTTTTGTAAAACATGCCATGAATACTATCACTGATTCTTAGATTAGTAATATCTTACTAACGTGATGAAGCTATTCAACTAACAGATCTCAAAAACCTACTACAAGCTATATTTTGATAAAATATGTCTTGGATGAATTTTAATGAATCCTTCTTAGCAATACATGACTGTGACAAAGTCATTTGACATACAGATCTACAATCACCTGTAGTAAACACCGATTTGTAGTGAATATGTCACACCTATTAAAACCTTTAGTTCACCAAATTTATTCTTTAACTGAATTTTAATTTTTCTTCTTCAGAATTAATTGATTACTTGAGTCACCTATTTGACATACTGATCTAAAATCACTTTTAATTTATTAAGACACATCTCACAACCGTACTATAACTTTAGGCTTAAAAAGTACCTCTAAATTTTTATGGCCACCAGAGGATCGATTCCACCTTGCCTGGCTACCAAACCTTGCTTGTTACTATCTACTTCAGTGTTTATTTCCAGCCCTGATCTAACATACTTTAGAACATACACTTGATCAGCGTTTTTAAGAACATCTGAATACTAAAGTCAGGTGTGATGGAAGTACAACCCTGCTGGGTGGTAGTTTCTTTTTTGTAGAGTTGAGCATTCTTGTTATGTAAACGATCATGTTTCATAGTTCATGCAGTCCAGATTTTGTGACCTTTTGTGTCACTCCACTCCCCTGTTCCACCAGGGGTCCCCATGTCCTGTTCAGCCAGCTTCCACCATTGACCCGCTCCTCAAGCCTGTCCCAACTGACAATCCTGTGGTCCAGATTCACCCTACGTTTTGGTCTTTGGGAGCCGCACTTTTTGTAACCTCTTGTTTGGGACTGGCCCGCTCCGGCTCTGACTCCACCCACTCATTACCACACACACTTGTGGCTCATTTCTAAGACTGAATGTAAATGACCAATATTATGTATAGCTGCATAATTGTTACTGGTCCTTTAAGAAAGGAGTGGATGCACAGCAGCGCGGGGAAACTAATAGCTTCACTTTTCTCACCTTGGTTTTCATTTTAATAGAAAACGTTTTTCCTTATGTTCATTCAAGTAGATAAGCT
Source organism: Piaractus mesopotamicus (assembly GCA_023558415.1). NCBI lineage: Eukaryota > Metazoa > Chordata > Actinopteri > Characiformes > Serrasalmidae > Piaractus > Piaractus mesopotamicus. The sequence continues at coordinate 13,537 of JAILXH010080127.1, read as the reverse complement.
CTTAGGGTTTTAGACTCACCGTTTGTGTTTGCGTGTGCTAGTTCTGCGAATGCTTTCTCTATAGAGAAGTTTGGCGAGTCGCCTTGCCAATTTTCACAGCTCGCATTCACGTCATTGTTAGCTTAAGAAAAGAGCTAAACGAAAACCAAAGGAAGAAAAATACTCAAAGCCTCGGCAAATATTGCAGCCTTGGCATGCGGAGCGAGGTATGTAACACTGAACTGATGTAATAAGAAAGGTACCAAGGTTTGTTATACTCATGTTTTGGTGACGCTAAACCCACCCGTTTTCTGGCGTTAAACGCTGTCTCTGTGCATGTAAGCTAAAGTCATAAAGGTTTTGTTGTTTACATTACTTCTTTGTACTGACAAAACTATAAGCATTTTGTTTGTATCTTTCATTCATCTTTCAGTTTTCACGGTGCTCGTGAAGGAACTATTGGTACTTGAAGTCCATCAAGCGGAATAAAATTAAGCACCCGTTTTAGAAACTCTCTGCGTCTTATTCGTCGAAGCCAAGGGCTGCTACACTGAATAACAAACATACAGTACTGTTTTAATGTTTTAGGCACTGGAGAAAAATGTATTTAAAAAGCGATAGAATTGGTCGGTAAGCATTTATTTGTTAAGAAAAATATTAGGTTAAATATAAATTTCCAAACATTTCCAAACCCTTGTGGTTTCTAAACCCTTGTGGACATCTAGTAATAATTGTATTTTTCATCCACTAGCCGGTTTCGTTAATCAGTCCTTCATCAAGTTAAATCAGGAGTGATGGTTGTTGGATTTGAACCAATCCACGGAACTAAACTCTGCTACTCTAACCGGCTCACAATATCTCAGCTACTTTTAAAAACATAAGAAATCCTTATTACATTTTACTGCATTAATTGTAATGCTTGTTTGTATTAATTCAAATGTTATATTTTGTTTTTACAAGCCAAAATTTGCTTACAGCCAACATAAATGGTTTTAAATGTAAGGACTTTGGTCTCTTGTCTTGCAAAGTTTTGCAGTTTTCCAAGTGCATTTATTAACCATGTTCCATGTTCTTGTTTGGCAATATTTCATTGTTTTAACCATTTCTGTTTTGTTGGATTTTGATCATAAATTTGCCTAGTTTTTGCCCGCTTGATGTACTGACCCCTTTCTCTGATGACTATGAGTCAGATTGTCCCTAATAAAGTGGGTCTGTGCATGTATACTGCTGCAACACCCCATTTGTTTTGACACATCTTGCAAACCTATAAAAACCTATAAATTTGAAGAATTTTAATATTATTAATTGTTTATTTTAATAATTATTAAATGAATACTCAAACTCCTAACATACAGATCATCAATCACCTTTAGTGTACTCGGGCACATCTCATAAACCTTTGGTTTGGAAAACATGTGCTATATATAAGGAGTTTTAGGGGCACATTATGCAAAGCTGCACCATGGGCATTTTAATTTTTGGTAATACATTTTAACTATGACATACCCACATGACACATTTTGCAGTCCTACTAGAATATTTAATATACAATACTGGATCTGTTTTATGCCAACACCAAGGAGGCATATAACTCATCAGCCCTCCCTCCCCTTGAAAGATCAGATCATAACCTGGTTCATCTTCTGCCTGTGTACAAACCGCTTGTACATAGGGAGCCAGCTGTCACCCGCCAGTGAAGAAATGGTCTGAGGAGACTGGAGAGGCTTTGAAAGACTGTTTTGACACAGCTGTGTGGGAAGAACTGTGTGATCCTTATGTGGTGTACATTGACAGCCTCGTATAACTAACTACATAATTTTTTTACGTGAAAAACAGTGTACCCACCAAGACTGTTTGGTGTTTCCCCACAAACCATGGATCAACCCTGAAATAAAAGGTTCTCCTAAAGGAGAAAAAGAGGACCTTTAGATCAGGAGACAAGGAGGAACTGAAAGCTGTGCAGAGGAAACTGAGAAGGAAAATCAGGGAGGGAAAAGTCAGCTACAGAAAGAAGATGGAGGAACAGCTGCAAAATAACGTCAGTGGGGTCTGAAAAAGCCTAAAAACAATCTCTGGGCACAAGAAACCCGAACCCCAGGCTGTAGGAGACCAAAAATGGGGTGAACGATCTCAATCTGTTTTTCAATAGATTTGATCACTCACTTACCCCTACACAGTTACCCCTGCTGCACCCCCCTCTTCTGGACTCTCAGGGCACTGCCCTGACCCTCTCTCCCTACCCCCTCTTCACAACTCACACCTCTTAGCCACCCCCCACTTTTTTACCTGCTGTCAGCCCAACTCCCCTACCCACACACTCCAGCACCCAGCCCACCTGCTCCAGTCTGTGCCTTACAGCCCAGGTGAGAAAGGGGCTCAGAAGGATTAAAGTGAGGAAAGCTGCAGGTCCGGATGGCATCAGTGCCAGGCTCCTTAAGTCCTGAGCAGTTCAGCTGTGTGGGACAGTTGAACACATGTGCAACATGAGCTTGAAGCTCGGGAGAACTGTGGAAAACATATTGTGTGGTACCGGTGCCAAAAACACAGCACCCAAAGGACCTCAGCAGCTACAGGCCGGTGGCACTGACGTCATACCTGATGAAGACGCTAGAGAGGCTGGTCCTTGTGCATCTCCGCCCTATGGTGACCTCATCTATGGACCCACTTGACGCGGTCATCTACCTCCTACACAGAGCTCTTTCTCACCTGGAGAAGCCTGGGAGCACTGTGAGAATCATGATCTTTGATTTTTCCAGTGCTTTTAACACCATACATCCTGGGCTCCTGAGGGACAAGCTGGAGAACACAGGGGTGGATCAAATTGGACTCTGGACTATCTCACCAACTGACCACTGTATATGAGGGCACGGGACTGTGTGTCTGACATGGTGTTCAGCAGCACAGAGGCCCTGCAGGGATCAGTCCTGGCACCATCCCTCTTCACTCTGTACACTACAGACTTCATGTACAGCTCACCAAACTGCCATCTACAGAAGTTCTCTGACTCAGCAATCATCATTACAGATGAGGACGACAGTGAGTACAGAGAACTGACCCAGGACTTTGTGGGCTGGTGTCTGACGAGCCACCTCCTGATCAATGCAGTGAAGACCAAAGAGATGGTGGTGGATTTTTGCAGATGCAGTCACCTCCCTCCACCAGTGAACATTCAGGGAAGGGACATTGAGAGTGGACTCTAAGTACCTGGGTTTTCACCTCAACAATAGACTGGACTGGTCAGAAACCACTAATACACTTTATAGGAAAGGCCAGAGCAGACTTTACCTGCTTAGGAGACTGAGGTGCAAGGGGCACTCCTGAGGACCTTCTTCAACACCGTTGTGGCATCAGCCATCTTTTATGGAGTGGGCTGCTGGGGCAGCAGCATCTCAACTGCGGACAGGAAGATACTTAACAGACTCATTAAGAGGGCCAGCTCTGTCCTGGGAAGCCCCCTCGACCCAGTGCAGGCGGAGGAGAATGTTAGCCAGACTAGCATCCATGCTGGAGAACAGCTTGCACCCCATGCATGAGATTCTGGCGGCATTGGGCAGTTCCTTCAGTGACAGGCTGCTTCACCCCAAGTGTGTGAAGGAGCACTATCAGAGGTCCTTCCTTCCTGCTGCTGTTAGATTGCACAACCAGCACCGCTCCCAGTAGAACCTCTTCCACCCCCCATTAGACCTCACACACCTACAGAACATAAAACTGTGGAATTCATCACCATTTCCTGTGTGTAATATGCTTTTCTATTTATAATGTTTATATTGTTAACTCCTCACTATCCCATGTGTAACATAAAACTATATATTTTATGTGCAATACTCAATGTGAAATTCAGGTAAAATATAATTACAGCATTTTTTTTTCTTTTATTTATTTATAATTCTTTATATTGTTAATTTTTTTGAAGGATAGAGTTTATATTTTTAATCTTATTTTTTTACTTTTAGTATTATATATATATTGTCTATTAAGTAACAAACTGTAAAAACCTTGTTAAGTAATTAACAAGGTTAATTACTCTGTTTTATTAATTCTCTTCTTGTTACTTATTTTCTTGCTATGCCTTTACTGCTGTAACACTGAGAATTTCTCCAGGTGTGAGACTAATCATCATCACGTTTCCGGTTTAAGTGTACGCTGTGCGCGTTTGGCTGCCGCTACTCGCCGGTGTTTTTGTTTTTCCTGTGGTTCGCTTTTTCTTTCCCTTTGCGGGATTTTTGGTACAGATACTCTCCAGTATCGATGGACTTGTCTCAGTATTTTCTACTCGCAAGCTGAATCTTGCTTTGTGACCATGCCTATGACACCCCTGCTTCTCACCTGCGCGAGCCCTCTTACTCTTCTCCTGCACCGTGACTGCATCTGTGGTGAGTGTGTCTCTACCCCCTTGCCTCGTTGCTGTTTCCAGTTTGTTCTGTGGTAAGTCGCAGCATTTCTGCTTGTGCTTCTCACAGTCTTAGCTGGGTGGTGTAGTGGGTTTTGGTTGGCTAACGTGCGTGGTCTGAGCTCTGGAGTGTCTGTCTTTTTTTTTATCTCTTCTGTCATGTCCACGGCCGGTGTCCAGAGCGTTTCTGTTTTTAGCCTAGAGTCGTGCTGTGCATTTTTGTTTTTCACGCTCTGGCAATGTTTAAATACTCACGGACTGAATTTAAACACCTCGAGTGCCATGCCCGCTTGGATTCTGCGTCATATAATCTCTGCCGGACACTTGGAATTGCTCGACGTCCACGTTACATCCACCGTTCAAAAAGAGGACCCTCGTTTAGTTATGGGTGTGATGGCTCTGATGCGTGGATCCCGACTATATGGACATATAATCGTGCTCGCCGGCGTGACACTAAAGCCATCCGTGGAGTAAATCATGGCCATCTTCGTCCACTGTCAAAACTGGTTGAAACTTCCCTTCCCAACCGTCGCTGCTTTAACCTCGCCCATCTTAACGCACGATCCATAACTTATGAAGCCTCGTTAATCAATGACCTCATCACCGAGAAAAAAGTGGATATGTTTTTTCTCTCGGAAACTTGGCAACAACCTGGTGACTACTTACATTTAAACATGCTAACACCCCCTGGCTACAATTATCTATCAAAACCCCGACTTAAAGGAGAGGAAGTGGTCTGGCTGTGGTTTATCATTCTGGTTTAACGGTCAAAGAACTTTCACTGTTCAATTCTACATCCTTTGAATATATTGCTTTAAAGGTTGTTACCTCCTCACCTCCACTGTTGCTGATAGTTTATCGCCCTCCCAAGCCTGCTGCAAGCTTCTTGTCTGAACTTAATGAACTCCTCACAATCATCTCAACTCTTTGCTCTGCTATAATTGTGCTTGGTGACTTCAATATCCATGTTGATACTGAATGCTCTTTCACATCTGAGTTCATTTCAGTTTTAGAGTGTTTTAACTTGATGCAGCATGTTGATTTTCCAACACTCATGGTCATATTCTTGATCTACTCTGTTCTATTGGTGTGAATGATATCTCTGTCTCTGGTTCAGTCTCTGGTATTTCTGACCATAAGTTCATTGAATGTTGTTTTCATATTTCTACTCCTGCCCCCCCTCCCCCCCTCCCCCTATAAAAAATAATGACATCTCTGGATTACTTAATGATTTAGCCCCTTTTAAGAATAGACTTGTCCCTGCCACCCGCTCGTGTCCTTGGTTCACCCCTGAACTAAGGGTACTAAAGGCCATTGGGCGGCGTCTTGAGCGCCTTTATAAAAAAAACTGCCCTTAGTGTCCACTCTCTACTTTACAGTCAATACATCCACAAGTATAGGGATGCCCTTAATACTGCCCGCTCCAACTACTACTCCTCCATCATAAATAATGCTAAGTCTAGTTAACAAACTCCTCCATCCTCCTGTGTCAGCGTGCCCCCATTCAGCTGAGCAGTGTCAGGCTTTTCTACATTCCTTTGAAAAGAAAATTAATCAGATATATAGTTTCTTTCCTTCTACTTCTCATTCGTCATTCGCCTTTACTGATTTTCCTACTTTCCTACTTTTGTTTCTCACCTGTTGACTCCTTTTGTGTCTCTGAATTCATCACTAAGTCTAATGCTTCCTCCTGTCAGCTTGACCCTGCCCCCACCCCTCTACTCAAGGCCTGTTCATCTGTAATCAACACTCCAATTGCTACAGTGATAAACTCATGTCTCTCTTCTGGTTTGGTTCCTGCTGCCTTTAAAACTGCTGCAGTTACTCCTATACTTAAGAAACCTGAATTGGACCCGACTTCTCTTTCTAATTACAGACCCATTTCACACCTTCCATTTTTAGCTGAAGTAATGGAAAGAGTGGTTGCTTCCAAACTCCAGACATTTCTCAGTGATAATGCCCTCTGTGAGCCATTTCAATCTGGTTTCCGTACTCACCACAGCACTGAGACAGCTCTTCTGCGAGTAGTTAATGATCTTCTCCGTTCTGCTGATAGTGGTTCTCTCAGCATTATTCTTCTCCTCGACTTAAGTGCAGCGTTCGATACTGTTAATCGTGATGTTCTCATTTCTCGTCTTTTCTCTGTTGGCATCACTGACACAGCCTTACGGTGGTTCAGGTCGTATCATACAGACAGACAGCAGTTTATCACACTAGTTCCACACAAGTCCTCCACCTCTTCTGTTACATGTGGTGTCCCTCAGGGTGCAGTTCTTGGACCCCTACTTTTCTTAATCTACATCTCACCCCTTGGCCAGATCATTCGTAGCCATGGCCTTAACTTTCACTGTTATGCTGATGATATTCAGTTATATCTCAGTACACACTAGAATTTTCCTGAAATACCTTTCTAAGCATACTACAACCTTTAGCAAAATATTGAATATTTATTCATTATTATTGAATGAATGAAGTGGAGACATATCCATATGACAAAAAATTGTATTCAACTTTTAAAAGAAACAAAGAAAAAAAAAACTAACAACAAAGGTTGATTCGGTCTACATTAAGTACAAAATGTCATCAGTGCATAAAAAGAATGTGTAGAATTAGAATAAATATATTCTGGAGTTATAAATTGCTGAAC
>JAILXH010080090.1:24426-39519 GCA_023558415.1 Piaractus mesopotamicus | reverse complement strand
TTTTTTTTTTTTTGCCTTTATTACTGCATCCATTCCTTTTCTTTTCCAAGGAACTGCAGGGGAATTTTTCCACACCTCCCAAGTTGTCTTAGAAATGGTTGCATTTCTGCTTTGCACAACCAAGTAATCCCAAACACCTCAGTGATGTTGAGGTCTGGGTGGTCAGTCCGTTGTTCTGAGAACATCAGCATCTTCTTTGTTTGATTTTTTTGTCTATTTCCTTTTCTCAGTAATGACTTCTTGACAGCTACACATCCTTTCAGACCCATTGTGTTGAATTGTCTTCTCACATTGGAAGGATAGACAGAAATACCTGTCCATCCAAGCTTAATTTTCTTCTGTCTCCCTAAGATGAAAACTTTAAGGTCTGTTTATCTGATGTTGACAGTTTTGGTGGTCTGCCAGGTCTCGTCCATTTTCTCTATCTTTTTTTATCTCCAGTTTCACATATTTTCTTTTGGCATTTCCCAGTTTCACATTTACCTTTTACTTTGTCCTTCCTTATGCAAGTGGATTATGTAATTTCCTCAGAAACATCTCTTGAACTTGCACACAATGGTTGCTTTGACTAGAACTGAATAAATTAAGGGTGGTCAACTTTTCCACAGTATTGTATGTGTATTTATTACCAGTTTGCCACAGGTGCCCCAGTTGTTGGCAATACTGAAGCCTTCACTACACGCAAGACTGTAGTTTTTTTAGTGATTAAATTAATGCAGTCGTCATATGGCAGGCAGTCTCTCCACTGCCATTGTTTTCTACTTAGGGCACTGTGTGACAGGGTTAAAAAGGGGCGGTGTCACTTGTCTCCTCATCTGGTTCCCACACTCTTTCATATCTCTCTCTCTCTCTCTCTCTCTTTCTCTCTCTCTCTCTCTGTCTCTCTCTCTCGCTCTCTCACTCTCTCACTGTTACACAATCACATACATAAACACACACACTTTCCCTCTCTCTCTTTCCTGCTGTTGTCACCCCACCCTTCCCACAAGTGACCCACCACACTCAGGCTTATGCTAAAGGAATATTTCTGGGCCCAGTGAGACTCATTGTTACTCGTAAACACACACAAACATAGCAGGAACAGTTTGTCTTCTGTTTCCTCACTGCTACACATGACACAAATAGAAGCAAACCGCCCAACCCAGAGAGCATTGTGGGAAAGTAGTGAGTCACTGGCAGAGTCTCTCCACTAACAGCGGTCCGAGCAGTCTTGCTTTCACTTTAAGGAGAGGGTGGCATCTTTAAGAGTGTCCCTCATCCCTTAAGAGTTGATATTAATTGAGGATGCTTTTGACCAGAAAGGCACTTTTCCCATGATCTGTGACATCAGACTTGTGTTTGTGGGCCTGCTTTGTGAGAGGCACTTTGTTTGTGAATGGCATGGGAAACAGAGGTTGGGGAAGCAGCGAATGGCTGGGCAAGCAGGGAGCACGTGAACAGAGTGTGCTAGTAGAGACTGAATAAGGAGGGATCATGTGAATGCTTAAGCTTCACTCTTGAAAACAGACGTTCCTAAATGGTTCTTGGCTTTGACGTAAAGTTCTATAAAAATCCTTTAACCTTTACATTTTGTGGTGGCTCTTTCAACTTTAAAGAGGTTCTGCACACACATACTTACATCTCACTTATAAAAGAACCACCCATTGAAAGGTTCTTTGGGGGCAGAATGGCCGCTTTTATTTTTAAGAGTGCAGGTGTGTTAATGTAGGTGGCTTGAACAGACATACTGGCTAAAGGCCCACATAGAATATACAGTCATATGCAAAAGTTTGAGTGCTTTTTCTAAGGGGAAATAAGTTAATACATCCTCTACGGAGAACATACTTCTGTACAGTTTAATCCACATTTACTGTCTATTTGCAGAATTTAACATACTAGAAAAAATAATTAGGCGTATAAAGTGGCCTGTACAGTTATGGCACATTTTATATTTTCTGTTTTAATTTTTCAAGTATGGTAAGCTCAGCAAATAAATAGAAGTTGTGCACTAGGTTTGTTCTTAGTAGAGAGTGTGTTAAATTATTTTCACTTAGAAAATAAAAAAAACGTAATTTGACTGTTGTTGTTGAAACTTTTTCATACAACTGTATGCAAGTGAGCTCTCTGACAAGTCCCAGAAAATTTTGTGGTGTGTTGTGGGCACTCTGACCAATATTAGACATTTCAGATTTGGAGGGTTTGGATGGATCCAATTGGATTCACATGATCCACCAAATGGGAACAACTTTGGTAAAAAAATTGACCAAATTCATTGGTCTTATCATCAGGAAAACATGAGTTCAAACCCTGGTGATAGCCGAGAGTTTACAAAAGCATAGCTGGTCTTGCTCTCTCTGGGTGGATAGGATGGCCCTCCTTCTAGCCAATGCAGGCATCTCTTAGCTGATGTAACAGAATTAGCAGTGTTCTCCTCCAAGCATGTTGACAGGGTCTAGTGACTCTGCATCAGCAGCATTTCATAAAGATGTGGTGGCTGGCTTCACGTGAATCAGGCAAGTCATGAAAAACATATTCATGTACCATATTTACAATGGCAGCCTGGCAAGGAGCAAAAGCTACTTTAGGTACTTGTGTGATAACAGAAGCTAGAGTATCTAAATTGCAATTAATAAATAATAAGAAAATTGCGTAAAAAAAATAAAAGAACATCAACGGTTCCATATTTCAACAAATGTAGCTCTATATTTGTGTTATGTTTTGTGTTCATATCACGCAGGCCCAGTTCTGCAAGAATGAAATTGGCATCCTAATGTGGAACAATGAACTTTTGCACATACAACCTACCACTAGTTGTTTATTTCCCTCACACTGCCTGAGCCACTCTCTCCTCCTCTGCTGTGACTGGGCTCCATAAACATGTGAGGTTGTGGAAGAGAGGCGGCTCGGGGGCTCTGTCCTCATGCCAAGTTACGGGCCGCCCCCGCACCTCCACCGCGGCTCCTCCACCCTGGCCAGTTCCTCCTGACCATCTGCCATTGCTGTGAGCAGGCCGAGACACGAAGAGCAGAGCTGAGAGATGAGGGAGTCGGAAGCACAATAAATACCTCCTCACCTCGCTTGCATGTCATAGAGCCCTCCCACTGGCTGAACACTAAGATTATGACCGTTTCGGACAAGCATAGGAAAAAGCATGGCTCTGTAAAGGCCTTCCTTTATCTTCTTGAACTGCAGCGCTGGTCCTGCTGTTGGGAGATCACGTTCAATATCTGGCAATGTCACAGCCATCCGTAGCCAGGATTCTGTGAGTGCATGCTAACTACTCAGGCTTCATTAAATGGACATAAAATATGATGTGTGATAAAGTTGTTGGATACTGTAATGACAGTATGAAGATAAATTATGATTCAAATATACAGTTTCAGCATTCATCTGACTACATGTGTAGCGAGTACAGTCCCTACACCCAAAATCTATTTTTTCTAGTTCAGTGAGCAATAGATGACAAAAATGATTATAAACTACATATCCTAGTTGCATTTTGCTGCTATGAAAAAAAGAGCATCACTGTAACCACTAATTAAATCAAAAAGCAAAAATTTGGGTTTGCTTTGTATGTTGGCTAGTGTAGTGGATAAGACACTCTCCCTGCAAACAGGACACTAGGATTCAATTCCTTCTCAGGGATATCACTGCTCTAATGTTGGCAGTGGCTTCTAACACAACGTTCCTTCCAATATAATTACATCACTGTGCCGCAGTGCACATGTAATTTGATCTGTTATTGCAGCCCATTTCAATGTATTGAAAAAATGTGATTAATCATACAGCCCTAGAAACTAATTTTAATATAATCAGAACTGTATATGAACTACTACCTGATATTTCTTTGTAAATTATAATATCACTCTTTATATTTCATGCTTTCTATTTCTATAAGAGATGTTAATGTGACAAACATTTCCCTCTCAGGTAGCAGTACTTCTTTTACAAAACATGCTTTGTAGAGCTGAACTAAATAGGCACGCAATTACCAGTGTGCCTTGGAGCTGGTGCTGTTAGCTGATGTCTCTCGCCTGCCTCTGTGCTTTCTTTTAGAAGCCTTTGTGCATCTCTATCTTTTGATATTTCTGCAAAAGTCAGTACTGCACTGTTGGTACGGCTGACCCAAGATCAGTTTTTAAATGTCTTGCAATAATTTAGTTTGATGTTTGGTTAAGCTGGTCCAAGCTTGGCGCAAGCAGGCCAATTCAATATGGGCAGGATTTGCTATCCTCCCTAGAATGTATTCTGCTGAGGTTATGTAAGACGACGTTTGTGAGCTATTCTTAGCACAGCCTTTCTGTGATGCACGGCCTGGAATGAAAAAGCGCAGATCTGATGAAGCTGGATGCGTGTGTGATGTGAAGAAAGGAAAAAGAGCGCAAGTTTGATAGTAGTGTTTCTCTGCTAGTGACTGTATTATTGGTCTTGAATTTAATATACTGTTTTGTCATGTATCATATTGTGCCATTATCTACTATCACATAAAATTTAATTATACGTGGCAGATTAAAACTGTGACTAAAACACTAGCAATGTTTGCATTTTTATTAGTCTAGTTGCATTCCTTGGGGCAAAATAAACCATTCATCATTTAAGTTCAAAACAAGAATTTGACAAGGAAATTGTGTCTCATTGTTATTCGCAAGCTATAATGTGTCATGGGATTATCATATTATGAAGCTATTATGAGGATATGATTCATATTGTGCCCTAAGTGTAATGTTGCATGCTTATTATTGAGCTGTAATAAGAAGTCTTATTGGTGGCTGTCTCAATGAGCTCTCTCGCACAGTGGTGCATAGTATCACTGCCGAGACTCTAGTCTGGCCTCTTTAATGGCACACTTTTGTGCTAATGGCTCTCAATCCTATTACTGCTTCTGGGAAAATCCCAAAGATGCAAAGTGCCAGTGATGCGTCACTTTCAGGACAAAACCTTTGACATGCAGGTACGTACTACTGTCATCTGATGGGAGGGCTGAAGATATGGGCTGCTCTATTAGGCTTACCGCCCTTTCCCACCGAAGTGTTGGGATCTGTTTGCATTTCAGATTAGCTTTACCCATGTGGCCAGTCTGTGGGGGAGGGTCACAAGGGCATGTCACCCCAGGCAAGGGTAACCTAGTCCTGCTAGTCCTAAATGTTCTATATTCAGAACACTCAATGAATCCTTTAGTAACTACTGCTGTAATTTTTTATAAGGCAATGTTGCAAATGACTGTGTATCTCAGAGGAAAACAAAAGAAAGAGACTAAAATGGCTGCTTGCAGTTTTTATGACACTCTCTTACAAATACTGTAAATTCTTAAAAGCTTAAAAGCACATGCATGTATGTACAAACATACCTGTCTTTTGTCGTTATAACATCTGAGTTGCTCTGGTTATTATATAAATGAAAGTAGAAGTAGGCGGATTCAGCTTGTGCTTGGCACAGTTTAACAGTTGGTAATGTTCACTCAAAGGACTTGCTGTGTTATATGTGCCATGAAATTCGCTTTTTGAAATATTTAATGACTCAACAATGACTCACTAACTTACTTAACCCATCAATGCAATATTCAAGGCTGCATTCATCAGTTCAGAACACAGTATCATTACACATAAAACCAAAAGCCTAGCTTTAGCTTTTAATATGCAGTGAGGGTGATGGATCTGTATGCAGGAACTCTAATTGTTTGGAATACTGTAGGAAGACTCTCAGTTGGCACAAGCAAAATTTTCATTGAAACCCAGCATATTTGTGTTTTTGGTCATAATATCAGCAATAGGCTTGACTTTGCTATTGCCTTATCCTTAAAACTGACATTGTTTACCTTGTTAGTTCATGTCTTTGGTCATATTTAGTGTGATTCATCAGGTCATATGTTTTAAATGGCTAACTTCTAGTTTTCCTGTAATCTTTCATCAAAATGATATGACTTTTACCTGTAAAACATCGTCTGATTTTCGGCTGTTTCACTGTACACCAGTGAGTGGGGAAAAGTAATATTAACCAATAATATGTTAAGGTTATGGTTCACTATCCACTCTCTCTACCCATGTTGCATCAAGTAAAAATGCTCAGCTGGTTCTTCCAAATTTCTGCATGATTTGAATATTTAGATGTTTTATTTTACCATTATCAACATTACACAGAAAAACTGAGACACATGTAAGTTCGCTGGTCATTTTGGGTAGTAAATGAAATAGCTATATTTGTGTTGAAGACTTTGTGATGTCTGGTTCCCTCCACCACCACTGTAAAATCAGGTTTCATTACAATAAACCGTTTCACATTAAACCAGTCTGAAGGACTTTGTTTTTTACATCTCAACAATTAAATTTAAGCAAAGAATTCCTCTTTGAGCACAGACTATTTCCTGAGATCCATCATGAATATAGTATCACGCTGCATACTGTCATACTGCAACTTAGAACAAACAATTGGTAATTTATTAAAAAGAAAAACAGAAATTTTAGTTGGCTTTTCTAATTATAGCCATTTGCTGTAACCCAAAACCAAACCAGCACAGGCAAAATCCTGCCTGGTCAGCATGGAGCGTCTCTGAAGCATTTTGACCCTCTTGTCATACAGTCCAGACTTGCATCACTACCCTTGCGTGAGCCGTCATCTCTCCACAGGGTCCAGAAAAAGCCAGGCAACAGCTTCCTGTTTGCTCACGAAAACATATCTGTCTTGTGTCAGGTGACAGGGTGCGATTATTATTTTTATACACAGTGTTTACACTGTGGCATAGAGCCTAGGGTTTCATTCAGACATGTGAGCCATGTCAGAGTTGAGTGGAGGGTTTGTTTGTTTGGTTGCCTTTTTTGAATAAATGAGTCCTTTTTTGGCTTATAGATGAATAAAATAGCCTTGAATTGTACAGCTTGTCTTGAATCAACAGAGTTGCCCAACAGTTGTTTGGATGGTTGAGATAAGAGATCATTCTGCTGGCTGTGTGGAGTAGATGAGACACAGTGGGGAACATGTAACCATATGTGTGTGAGGTTTGTGCTAATCAGCTGAGCAACCACTGAGCAGTGAGAGTATACACTGATTAGCAGGGAATGTAGGTCAGGTTTTTAAAAGGGACATGAGAGAGAAAGAATGAGAGAGAGAAACATGCTTGACTTGGCGAGTTGGTTGGTCAGTGGATTCTCCTCACCCAGACAAGTCAATTACTGGTCTACATCTGTGTCATGCTCAATCATACTGTTGTCAAGTACTTCACAACTGTACAGGTATATGACGTCAATGCATTTGCACTTCATTGTTTCCACAACAGAGCCTTTCCTCGCTGTTGGACCGTTTGAGCTGAACAATGCCATGTTCCAGCTATTCCACTTGCACTGACTGTAATAATGGCTTTTTTAACTAGTTTATTGCTCAAGACTTTACACATTAACACTATTGCCATTGTATTGCCACATGAAATGTCTGACAAATCTTACTGAGTATGAGCGTGGCATTCTTAGAGCTCTGGGAGACTTTATAACTCGTGCATGCTTGCTTGCGTCTGTATGTGCGTGATTGTGTGAGAGAGAGAGTTAATGAGTGTGTGTAAAGAGATTAAACAGTGCTTTACAAGCATGTACTAGAGCTTAGCCATGTCTTATGCTTAGCTGCTGACCTTAAGACCTCTCTTGCAACTATCCAGCTCTCTAAATCTATGTTTCTCTTTGTAAATTCCATCTTTAACACATTTTTTTTGCCTTAGCCAGCACATGCCAGCTATCTCATCTTTCTCTCTCTTTTTTTTTCTGGCCAGACCTGAGTGACCAGCTTCTAGAAGTGGTGGGCTTAGAAGGGGCCATAGAAATGGGCCAGATCTACACAGGCCTGAAGAGTGCTGGTCGACGTCTTGCCCAGTGTGCCAGTGTCACTATCAGGTCAGTGTGAAACACTCATGCTAACAAACGCTCTGACCACAAGGTGAGCCTCTGTCCAGCTCACAAACCCAACTCTCTCCTCTCCTGCTGTCTCCATGGGCCTGTCTGTGTGCTCACTCAGCCGGAGAGAAGCGTCCCTTGCCCTCTTTCACATCCATGATGACACAACAGCAGGCCTCCTTCTGCTGAGCACTTCAGCCAACACCTCAGACCTTTAACCTTCCACCACTTCACTCACGCCCCCCCCAGCAGCCAGTCCTGATGAATAATAATGTTTGTAACATGTCTGAGCACACACTGCCTGCTTATGCTAATTTGCTGACCGAGTAAAGCACCTCACAGTCTTTGCAAGCCTAAGGCAGGAGTTCACAAGTTTAGGTTGCTTTTGCCTTCCTTGCTACATTAAGCATTCATAATGACCTGAACAGTTAGTGCCACACTGAGATGAGAGGGAGGCTCCTAGGCCACCCCATTCCCCACCCACCTCACCTGCCTTCCACCTAATACTTTCCAAAAGCTGAATTAAAAGGCTATTCTTCATTTGCATTCTCCCATACGGTGTTGCTTTAATTTGGAGTGGCGCAGCTGAAAAGACTAAACTAACTTTGTGGAAGAGTGTGTATGTATGGGGGCATGGGGTGCTGAATCGAGTATGTGTGTTGAGTTTAGAGAGAGTGGGGCCCACTGTGGGAAAGCACTCGTGGGAACAAAGAAAGCAGTGTGTAGAATCATCCAGCAGCGGTGTTAGAGAGGAGCCTCATGCCCATGTGCTGCCTGCAACCTGACCCCTAACACCCTCTCTCTCTCTCTCACTCAGGACATCCAGACTGCTGCCTATGCAGATTGATGGGGAGCCGTGGATGCAGCCTCCATGCACGGTGAGGTCACTTTGGGCTCCATTCAGAGTTTCTCGCTAATTTACATGTTTATGTGTGACCAAACGTGAGCACACTGCTCTTTTTACAAACCACAGTGCACTATGGTCTTTCAGTCCCTGAGGCCACAAAGATGACCTTCTCTATTCTCATAGCATCCTCACAGCATGATAACCATTACTAAAAGTAACAAATACTGTGTAACTTATTAATATTTACAGTACTGTGCAAAAGTCAGAGACCAGCCTTATTTATTTTTTTTTTTTCATTTTCAGTCAAAATGACCATTAAATACAAGTTATTCAAAATTTCAGGAAACATGTCTGTGGTGATCAGATAGATCATGGGGAAAGTCAAAAGAAAATAAGTAAAAAATTGTGAATTAAAAAAAACATTAAATGATACGTATAAAATGGGACTCCTAACAACAGTGAAAGACCTGGTAAACCACCAAAAAGTGTCACCATCAAATGCACAGTACTTACATCTTTCATATTTGAGAGAGAGGAGAAAATAAACAGGTGTTTCTGTCCATCCTTCCACTGTGAGATGACAACTCAACATTATGAGTGTGAAAAGATGTATAGCTGTCAAGAAGCTGTTCCTGAGAAAAAGAAAATTGGCACCAAAAAAAGGAAAAATAAATAAATTTGTGAATCAAACAAAAAAGCTGCTGATGTTCTCACAACAATGGATCTTAACTGACTGTGGTTGGAGGTCCAGACCTCAGCATCACTGACTGTGTTTGGGATTATTTGAATTGTGAGAAGCAGAAAATACAACCAACTTCTAAGACTGAACTTTGGAGTTGTGGAAAAATGTCCCTGCAGATGTCTTAGAAAAACCGAAAGCTAGTCTCCCAAAAAGAATGGAAGCCGTAATAAAGGAAAAGTGTGGACATACTAAATACTGATTTTTTTTAATATTATATTTAGTTGCTATTATGCTAAATATGTGTTTTCTGCTTTTCCTGGCTTTGAAAAATGAACAACTTGTACTTAATAGCTGTGTTGACTGGAAATTAAATCCAAAGTATGGCCCCTGACTTTTGCACTGTACTGTAAGGTTTTTCTTCAAAATGTAAAATCCAGCACCCTGTAACAGTGGATCTTTGTCCATACATGCCCTAAGCCCACTCCTCTCATGCCTCTCTTTTCTGCAAAGCCAGTCATCTCAGCCAGGCAAGCTCCCTGTTAATTAAAACATTGTCATGTCACACCCCACTACTGACTGATTATGTCATTAAAGAGAGGGGAACATGCATAGAGGGGTCCAGCTCAGAGTCCCTCTGCTAAATATATACGACTGTGAAGAGTTCTTAGTCTCCTCTCATTTGCCCAGCTGCTTAAAGATAAACCCCAACGTCAATGTTCATGTTATTTTGGTTTCAAAGCCAGCTTTCTCATATTATCAGACTTAAGCATAGTTAATTAGACATGTATAATAAAAACTGTCAGCATATTGGCTAAATATGATGTGGAATGGTGTGGACAAAGTGGTGAGCTAACGCAGTGAGAGGGGTAACTACTCTTGCCTTGTAAATTATTATACAGGCCTGTACATGTGCTAATGTCCTGACTTTTTTCTTTGTGCTGCCCACAGATACGAATTACACACAAGAATCAGGTGCCCATGCTGCTGGGCCCTCCACAGAAAACACCCTTCTTCTTCCTCAAAAAGCGCAACAGAAGTCGGGACTAGACCAATCACCCTCCCTGCCACAAACACACACAAAACATATCTTCACCATCCTCAGCCCTGCTATCTGCTCGGGGTGGTGGAGATGGATATCTGGCTGGACAACTAGAACAAAAGTCCAATTCTTTGGTGACTTACGGATGGGGAAAAAAACTTTTAACTCTATCTTGCATGGACAAAGGACTCCAACTTCCATAGTAGCCTAACATTCAGAGGCTGCAGTGACTGAATGAACCAACTCAGTGTCTTGACCAGTTCCTGTGTATTTAAATCTCTCTGATATTCCTGTCACAGGCTCCACAGCCTGTAAGCTATGTCCCATTCCTACCAGGACACCCCACCAGTAGGCCACTGCCTTCGTATCACACTTTGCCCTCTCACTTCTCGTGAGTAGGTTCATCAGATGATACTGACTGAGAAGCAGAGGGGATGATACAGGAAGGAGCTGAGAAAGAATAAACTATAGTGCTCAGGAACATCATCAAAAATGTCACCAAAGTAAGGTGAAAATGGGACAGAGAGTGCTACATTCAGGGTAGACAGCCGGAGAAAGAAAGTTACCCTGTCATGAAATCGTCCTCAAAGCGGGAGCGGGTGGTGCACACTGAGACGTCACTGGGCCCAAGCTTGGCCTGGCAGGACCAGGGAACAAACTCTCCCTCTGAAGGAGTCTGCTGAATAATAGATCAGTGCATGCAAAGCACTCACTCCAGTGCCTCTCCAAGGCCCCACAACACACCACCACTTAAAGAGACGAAACAGCAAGCTCATCTATTATAAAGTGGGTTGTTTATGGCCGGTGGGCTGGTGGGGGGTAGGTAGGCTTGGGCTTACAAGCTGAGAGATGCACACCTCCAGCCCTGCTGTTTGCTTCTAGCTTATCTGGTGTCCGCCCTCAGGCTCATGTCCATGGGTTACTAGTGTCAATTTTGTAAAACGACACAGATGGCTAGTGGCTTCGGTTGCTCTTGGTATGCCAGACACAGTTAAAAGAATAAACTAAGAAGGTGCCAACTGAAGTAATTACTTATATATGTGTGTGTGTGTGTATATATGTTCTGAGGGCCGGGCACCATATACGCTGTGAAGTAAACATTTTTTTAACCTTTCTAATGTAGCCCTTGGAGATGATATCATTGTTAGACTAAAGATGTCTACCATCATGTATATAAATACACAGTAGTTGTATATTCTGAGAGCCTTCTTGTGTGCATACATATGAATGTGTTTGATAACTTGCAGAGAATTGTAATATAGCATCAGAGACTAGCAATCTTATCTAATAGGTGACATGATTGGCAGATGTAAGCCAGTGTCACCAGTAGAGATCAGCACTCTGTGATCATCAGATACATTAGCAGTGTGCTGCATTCAGAGCGGAGATGGTAGAACCACTTCACCCTGGTTTGAAATTACGTAACGTTCACTGTTTTACAGATCCGGGTTTAGGTTTATTTTTCAGCTTGAGATAATTTAACTTCAGATTTTAAAGGTCAACTATGATTGTACAGTGGAGGCTAACTCTCCTTAAAGCACGCAGAACACAATTCTCTTAATGGGGCAGGCTGGTGTGCTCTGCCTCTGGTTCCCTTTAAAGAACACTGAACCGCAGATGCTGTATCAAGGACCTACAAAGTGCAAATCTGTCTAGATGACCGCAGGATCTGACATTGGTACATTGCATTGGTCACCTCCTGTCAATCAGTCACATGCTAGTGAATTTCACTAGGTTTCTGTGGCCATCAGACAGTTATCTTTTATGGCCCTTTGGTACTTCATGACAGGCGGTTTGGTTGAAAGAGTGCATGTTTACAATTTCTTTTCATTTTACAGTTTAGACTGATTTTAAACAGTTGTGTATATATAGATATTTGTTTATATTTTGTCTAAAGTTATACCACCGCATGCCTGCTGAAGCAAAGAAGACAAAGGTGTCTGCTTGAAGAGAGATCATGCTGATTGTTGCAACCCTACCAGTTTCTCCTCATCATATTTCTGGACCTTATCTAACTTTTGCTTAATGGTCATAGCCCGCTGTATTTATTCATTGTATTTTTCTCATAATATAGGTTCGTAGCATGTTCATAGTAAAAGTACCTCTGTGGCTGTTCTTTGTTAAGTACTCTGTAGAGAACGGTTTGGCACTAAGATAAATGTATCAACAGGGAACTGAAGTATGTCGCTGGCATTCTACCCACAGGAAATGTCATCCCTGATATATTCCATTGTCACCTTCTCTGTTGTTTCTGTCAATGTAAATGACTGATGGCCTTAAACAACAAATACAGAATAGCATTTTGCCTGGAGCAGCACACATGCAATACAAACTGAGAAGTCAACCAAAAAAGGAAACAAAATAAGTGGAAATCTTATAACTCTTCTACTCTGTTGCACAAGTAGGTATTTGTTGCCATCAGCCTCATCATTCCGGCCTTCTCTGTATAGAAAGAGCAGGATTCCCATCGTCGCCCTCTGTGCAGGACCTGACAATGTTGACACATCGTCAAAAGTTGACTATCAATTTATGTGTGCAAAATTTCTCTTGCGAATCTTCATTTATCAATGTTTAATACTACTGTCTTATGTTTCTCCATACCAGAAAATGATACGATATAATCTCAAAAAACGTGCGTCCTTGCTCATATCTTACGACATAGAGGAAAGTGAATTTCTGGACAATATGTGGTCTTTTAACAGTGATATACATTTCAATAAATAGTCTCTTTTCTTTTCTGCATTGCTCTGGTTTTGACCTTGCCTGTAAATCAGACAGAGGTGGCATGGTTTAGCCCAATGCAGCCCTATTCTTAGCTGAGGCAGATAAACAGTATTAAATGACACAGATGCAGTAAAGCCCATGTCATCCCTCAGTGTGATATTCTACATGTATGTGTAAGCCCATGTTGAGTTAATGTGGTTTGTAGCGCTCCATGTGTGTGTCAACAAGGGTCAAGGGCACAGTGCGAAACCCTGCAACCCTGCGGACTGACCTCCCACTAAAGAGGAAGGATTGATTGCCCCTTCTCCTGACCCTCTTATCCTCTGTCCTCCCCATTGCTATCGTTAGTTGTAGGCATCCATGTTGATGGACAAAAGATTTATTGAATAAAAGGAGAGGTTGAGAACTGACTCTGGTGTTGTTGATTAGAGGGGGACTGCTGAAATGCACTTATCCAATAATGGCACCCATCCACTACTGGTTTCATCCTCTATTTAACCTGATTGAATTTCAATTTAATCACACAAGTCACTGCTTTTATGCTGATGATGTGAGTCCCTGTCAGGGAATTCTTTGTGTCATTTTGCTCTGAGTTTAGTGTTGTTATATTGGGTCATACAAAGGCGCCAATATTTGTGTTGATACAGGTGCCTCCTGCCAAAGTCTGTCAAGGTACTCTGCTTGGTTACTTCATTCATTTCCTTTTGAATCTATATTTTTACTGTTCGCCAAAATCTGAAATTGGAAGCATATAATTGTCAGAAATGTCCTTGTATGCTTTAGCAGTAACAGTACTCTTCACTGGAACTGAACAGTCCCAGATCATCATCCTCCACCAAACTCAGCTGTCCTGCTCTGTGAGTTTCCGTGGTCTCCAGATGTGTGGCTGAGCTGTTGCCCCTAGACACTTCCATTTCACAATAACAGCAGGCCAGAAATTTCTTGAACTGACTTGTGGCGTCCTATGACAGTGCCATGTGTAAAGTCACTGAGCTCTTCAGTACATTCCACTGCCAGTGATTTTCTATTAAGATTGCTTGGCAAAGCTTGATTTTGTACACCTGTTAGGAATGAGTATGGCTGAAACACTTGAACTCAGTAATTAGGATGGGTGTCCACATACTTTTGGCCATATCGTGTATATTTTCTAGCACCCCAACTCTATATTGTGGTGTACATCATTTTGACACATTTTGATAATCTTTGTAAATATCAGTTCATATGAATGTGAACCTCTACCCTTTACTGTGGTATGATTTTTTTTTTAAAAAACTCTCAGTTCATGTGTTCCCTGAATTTGCCTAAGCGCAAATTTGTGAAGAAATTTTTCAAATCAATGAATCCATCTGGCTAAAAAGTGACTTTGACATATTAGCTTTCGTCTTTTTGGTCAGATGGGACTACTGACATTTTACAAGAACTTTAGAAAATCCATTTGATTGTGAATGAAAGCATAGAAATTACATGTAATACAAAAGTGAATAATTAAATTGGTACCATTAGGTGTTGATTCAAGGTATAACTACACAAAATGTCACCACTTTAGTGCCATCAGAACAAGTTCTGCGACTTTCTCCCTTATCATAATTTTAGTTGTTGGACAAACGGTTTCAATAAGGTTTTATGTGACTCTTTGTATATGTAATATTATAAGACACCTAGGCAACTTACTTATGTTAGCACATTGATCCTTTATGTGAAACATATGCTAACAGGCATAAATCAACCTGAATAAAAGAATTATAATTCTTTTAGCCCACGACTGCCCCTTATACATATTGTATATTGTGTAGGCACATATACAAAAGTGAAAAGAATTATAATTCTTTTAAGCCCACGACTGCCCCTTATACATATTGTATATTGTGTAGGCACATATACAAAAGTGAATAATTAAATTGGTACCATTAGGTGTTGATTCAAGGTATAACTACACAAAATGTCACCG
>JAILXH010080014.1:0-12513 GCA_023558415.1 Piaractus mesopotamicus | reverse complement strand
TTTTTTTTTTTTTTTGCTAACAGCTCAGATTGGTGCCACAGGGCATGCAGGTTACACTGTGCACTGCATTTAGCTTTTAAATCTCTGTGCAGCCATAACAGTACACTCAAACAAATAGCAGTATGTTTGTTTATTGTTTGGAAATTATCTCAATTACCTAATCCGTGAGTGTCCATTATTACTGGATGTGAAATTGTAGTCTATCTGAAAAACCTGAAAAGGCTGGAAGCAAAAGTGTCTTCACTCTTTTGAGACTAGTTACAGTATATACAGGTGCTGTTTATGTAAAAGAGTGAGTTGCCTTTCTTGTGTTTAACTTACATTGAACTACATATACATTAACATCACTAACTCTTAACTCTGATGCTGTTGAGGAGCACCTGTTTCCCCAGAATTTGCAGGGACTATTCAGATACCAATCCAGAATTGATACATATAGACAGCAGTGTTTCCTCTATCATTAAACAGGCCGGATGGCTCGTTGAGAAGGACCAAAAGATATAATACACTGTAAAAAAAAACAATTGCACTCGATTAATTTTTTTGGTTTAGTTTACTTCTTTAAATGTAATCATGCAAATTTAGTAACCCTTACTATTTCTTGTGTAACACATTAGTTACTTAAGTAAAGCATGTTAAGATCAATTAATTGTGGTAAGTTCTACAGACTGAAGAGTCTTTTGTCCAAAAAGCTTCCCAGCATTCTTAGCGGCTTTGTTGATTTCTGTTAATTAACTCTTGTTTTTCTTATTGTTCTCTTTGCATAATGATGTTATTTTTGTGTTATAGCATATTTTCATGCTAAACATTTGCATTTGAAATGTATTTGTTATTCTTAACATGAAGGCATTTTGTGTTGAGATTAAGGCAATCAAACAACGTATTGAATAAAGCGTTGGGGTAATTAAACGGGAGGTTAATACAACTAGGCTGGTTAAAATTAACCTAATTCATTCAAGAGTAAGCAGAACTTGTAAGAGTAGAGTGCTGCCAGCTCAGTGGAAACCATTTATAGTTATTGGGCAGTTTAAGTTAACACTGCTGAAGTGTGGATCACTGAAAATGAGAAAGTAGTTATGACTCTGAGGAGTGACGTTGAGGAAAACCAGCATAAGTGCCTTTCTGGAAGTTTGCAGACATAAGCAGTCAAATTCGTATAGGATTCTTAAAGCCCTTATAATCAAAAGCAGATCTATTTGGGTTTTCTTATTGACACTATTGTCTAAATAGTGTTTCATGTTGATACATTTCTATAGGAATAAGGTTGTATGCAAACATTTGGGCACCCGTGGTCAAATTACATATTTTGTTGATTTCCTAATTGAAAATAATAGTATATTTTACTTAGAAAATCAATAAAACATGTCATTTGACCAGGAGTGTTTGAACTTTCGTATGTGACATGTAAATTATTTTTTGCCCCAGTATAAACAGTAAAGCATTTAATTGCACAGGAGTTCTTTGGATATAAATAACTGACTGTTAATAAACTAATCAATCACATAACTTCAAAATAAATGTGTGGAGAGCATAAATCTTAGTGTATTTACATATATAGTGTGTACACTGTATTTCTAAATTTACAAAGAAAAGTACTAATATTTTTTGATTAATGATGACACTACTCTGGCACCACGCATTTGACACCATGTACAGACTACAGTACTGGTAGCTTTCAAGGATGTACCATTCGGCCTGGATTAAGAACAGCCTAGAGGAAGTGTTGGACAGAGCAGTGAGGTAGATAAGCATTTGCGTTTTCTCGGAGCCTGTTCCATGCTAAACAATGTGTGTTACAAGTGTGTTATTTCTAAATAGCACACTTAAATCACCAAATAATTTGACACACGTGCACTCTGTGTGACTGACCATATATGATTTTAAAAAACAAAACAGATATATATATATATATATATATGTTTTGATTCAAATCTCATTTTGGACACTGTGTTGCATAAATGTTACATTCACACAGCCATGCTAGTGAAACAGCCTACCCATATCAGTGAGATTGAAATAGCTTTGGCCCATTGTCCCATCCACGCTACACTGTGACCCACCTGCTTCATGCTTAAATTACACCGGTAGAAAGGGTGCTTAGTCTTCTCAACATGGGAGTCGCAGATAAAACTGAGTATGCTGAGGCTTACCACTGTTTCCAAAACACATTAGCAATGCACAGCTTTAAAGCAGCTGCATTAAGGTACTGCAGCACCTGGGAGATGTCGGGGATACAATTAATTCTGCGCTGCTGTGCAAATTAGGCCTCTGTAAGCATCTCCACGTCAATGTCTGCATTAGATCTTCACTCACATTGGCTCTTCACTGATTCTTTACTAAGTACATCATAGGGCTCAACTGATATGAGCATTTTGTGGACGATACTGAGACCGATAATCGAATAATGTAATTACATTTATATTTAAGATTTTAAATGTATACATTTATTCAGTAGTTTAGTTAAATGGTGCATTACTGACAGATAGGATTGCCAGTTGTTGCCCCTTTATAAAGCTCCTTATTAAACAGAATCCTTTGTGGTTTTGGTTTCTGGTTATTACTTATTTATTGAACTTTTCATTAGTCTTCTTTGAAATAAATGTATGCCATAACATGTTATTCTGATGCTAAAGCATTGGTTGTGACACATTTTACATGTTTTAGTTACAACAACTGTGCTTTTTTGTGTTCAAATTCACCATTTCAGGTTGTACTGTGGTCATATAGTTAAATACAGAGTGTTTCACATTGTGCCCCCTCGTGACAGGTTTTGCCTTTTGTCAGGAGATAGTGATACCGCTGATACCGTCACAGATCAGTGTCAACCAGAATTATTGACTAACCTATATACTGGTCAAGCCCTTGTACAACTAAGAACTGGAATCGAGCACAGTTATTGAAGAACTGAGGAGCTGGTTTCCCTGCTCCAACATGACCACCAAACCTGGAAATCACATGCTGAGTTGAGCCAGGTGTGAAGGAAACTCGCCAAACTATGCAGGAGTCCATCCCTCCAGGACTGGTGTTCCCCACTCCTGCCCTAGTACATCAGCAGACATCGATGCCAAGCTATACATAGATGCTCGCCTTCGGTTTCATTCTTTGCGGTTTCATTATTCTCATTTACCTTAAGCAGTGTAGAGCATTAGAAATAACAGGCACAGCCCAGACATCTGTAAGAAGATAGTGCAGTGGTAATGGAATTTCTGGAAGAGGGAGGCTGCATTTCCACTCTGAGTGGCTCCAAGGCTCATGTGTCAACAGCTCATCAAGACTGTTAGGAGTTTCTCATCTAGACGTGTGGGGGTACTGGGTGGGTGCTGTGTGTGAAAATGTGGTGACCACTGTTTTGTGCTGTAGAAAACAGAGCCAAATGCTTTAATCAAATAGTAATATCATAGGTCATACAGTTCTTGTAGTGTTTAGATGCAAAATTTTGTCTTGAAAGTAACCAAGTATATTTGATTGGATCCTGTTCTATCAGGCCATTTTTTTGCATGGAAGTGTACATATGACGAAGGTTACGCAGGGATCCCAGCTTGTTCAAAGCTCCATACACTAAGCACACATTTTACTTCGTCCTAGCGAGAGTTATTACAGAATATTCAGGGCGTCTTTTGAGTGAATCTCCCTGTAGTATGGTAGCTTGCTGGAATCTGTTGCCTTTGGCCTGTTTTACTGGTGTGTTTTACCCAAATGAAGCAGAAATAAAGTGCAGGTTAATTTTACACGTGTTATTTGGTTATGTTGATGGACCGTTGGCTTCTTTCTCCGTCATGATGAAAATAGTGTTAATGTCACATCATGAAGTGTGTTCATGTTTGCAATCGAAGGGTACTTCCTGCAGGGAAACAAGGACCATTTGAAAGCTGTCCATTCTGAGTATAAGATGACAGAAACATGAAAAGCTACATGAATTAGACTCCAGACTCAACATTTGTAAAGATCATAATGACTTAAAACTTGCCACAATTCTATAAACTGC
Source organism: Piaractus mesopotamicus (assembly GCA_023558415.1). Lineage (NCBI taxonomy): Eukaryota > Metazoa > Chordata > Actinopteri > Characiformes > Serrasalmidae > Piaractus > Piaractus mesopotamicus. Next base: position 8,528 of record JAILXH010080014.1, on the reverse strand, counting down.
TATGAATCAAACCATAACATCTGCACATGCTGATCCATACAGTACAATGATCTGAGAACACTAGCAATCACTGTTCACTAGAGTACTTTTACCCTTCAGAGCAGTGATTTCCAGCACACACTTGCAGAGAACCAATAAAAAAAGCTGTTACTGGGGCAAGGCAAATGTCCTAGCTCTTATCAAAAAGAATCCTTGAGCATCTTGGGAAATGAGAGAAAAGACGAAACCACATTTAGAGAGCAGTTGCTCTTAAAAGTGCAGCTCCTTTACAATCCATTAAAAAGTGCTTTAGCTAGATTGAAGCTAGAGATCAATAAAGGCCAGTTAAACGTCTGACACAGCTCACTAATATCTGTAACATAAACTCACAATCAGAGACAAGGAGAGAGAGAGTGTGGGAAAGAGAGCGAGAAAGAGAGCACAGTTGAGTTGTAGTAGAGGAGTGCCCCTGTTAGAGACACACCCACCCCTGTGTACAGTAGGTTTTCCCTTATCTTTAATTGACTGCACACACACACATTTATACCACTGTAAGACTGATTTCTAATTCGTGCTTGCCCCCCACCCTTCCTCCAGGCTGATTCAGTGCAATAGAAGCACAGACAAAATGGGTGATTACCTCTCTGAGTTACACACCGAGGCAATCCAGTTTAATTAGACTGAATGCAAGCCTCTCTCTCTCTTTCACTCCATTCCTCTTCCTTTATCTCCTGCCACCTTTTTGCTCTCCTCTGTTTTCATTGCTTCCTAGTTGGGTTTTATTGAGCGTTAGGATGTGGAGACCTCGAGCATGCTTGAGGTTGAATTTGAGAAGAGGATGTTTTCAACACAGCAGGCCACTGACATTTTTGAACACTCATTCTCTAACTGAATGCTATTTAAAGCCACGAGCTGTGCATCAATCATCCAGTAATTTGAACTGAAGCATTCTTTAAATTGCATGCATACTGCCATTTAATGTTGAATGGAATCAGTGTTTTCAATAATATAAAACCAATTTGGTATCAGATAAATGCATACAAATTATTTTAATGTGTTTGTCCTGTGTACTTCACAGCTTTTGATATAATTAAGATATAGAATTTTTTTTTTAAATAAGAAATATTTAAGAAAGGTGTATTCCAGATGATGAACAAGCTTTAGGGGATTCTTAAATGACTGAGAAAGCTGTATAGAATCTGGAATGAGGTTAGTAAAATTAATGTCCAGAATGCCTCATACAATTGTATGCAAAAGTGTGCACACACCAATCAAATGGCATGTTGATTTTCTAAGTGAAGAATAGTTAACACATCCTCTACAGGGGACAGATGTAAATATGGCCTTTGTCTGCTAGTTTTAGTGCACAATTTCGTATTTGCTGAATTAAACATATTGAAAAAAATGACAGCCACACGAGCCTCACCACTGGCATTTCAATGCACGAATGTCCTGACATGTGCAAATGACAAATAAACTTGAAAAAGAAATAAATAAAATAACTTTTGCACAGGCCACATTTTATGTTTATATTTATTATCAATATATTAAATTCAGCAAATTAACATTTTTCACTTATTTTCACTTATATAAGTGAAATTATAATATATTATATAGATCTACATTTGTTAGATATTATATATAGTGTGTGTGTGTGTATATATATATATATATGTATGTATGTATATATATGTATGTATGTGTATATATATATATATATATATATATATATACAGCAGATTTCCTTTTTGAGGAAAACAACAGAGATTTTCTGTTACTCTGCATGTTGAGGTTGCTGCAGTGCCTGAGGCCTGTGACGCAAAAATATAGCTCACATGTTGTACCACTGGCGGAGACGCAATGATATAATTAATTCCTTCATTATACATATTTCCTGTCAAATACGGAAAAGGAAGTTACATAAGATGTAAGAATATGATCTGCAGTTTGATTCTCCTTTTCTGTGAGTGAGGTTGAGAGCTCCATTTGAAAAGCTGTGATAATAGTCCATTTAGAGTGTGTTAGAAGGCCATTAACTGAGCAATTTAGCCCACCTCTTTGCTGTGCTGCTCAGGCTAATGACTTGTGTGCAGCAGTGCCATTCACATCTATATGCACTGCACATTTGCACTTCAATCGATAGTGTGCGAAAACGCTCCAATTCTTGACTGTAACCCAAAAACCGCTGGATGTAAAACGTCTGGTCTGAGCGTGTTTACCTGACTGAATATGGCTACTGAGCGTTTGGCTGCTGACTTTTAGTTGCACAGCAGGAGGGTTTTGAGAGCGCTTGTGCTGCATGACAAAATATCTGCTTTAGCTGCATGAGGCAGTGCCTTTTTATGAAACATGAGGGTAACATAAAAAGTTTTCATACAGTATAATTCAGTGCTTGCATGTTTAACCTTTAGAAGTTATCTCTGGTGGTAATAAAAGCACGCAATATTACTTTCAGTCTTATGCAAAACACCACCTGTCAATTTACATGTTTTTTTAATTTTCTAAGTAAAAGTATGTTAGCATGTTCTCTACAGGGAACACGCTTTTTTTCTGCAATTTGTTTTGCACAGTTTTAGAGTTTAACATGTTTTAAAAATATAAAAAATAAAATATCTAATTTGCTGTAACTTTTGTACAGGTGACAGGAAGCCCTGGTTCCTGCACCATCACTGTTAACAAATCCAAGTTGATAAAATGAATAATTTTACAGCAAACCACTCTGACTTTGTTTTCATCTTAATCACTGAATTATGCAGAAATATTTAAACGTCAGTGAACTTCCCTTTTTAAGCGTCAACTGTAGTGGGTGCTGGGACTCATGGGATGGGATGGGATGACATGCTTAAAATTTTGCTCCTTGAATGTCTGTGGCATGTGATATGCTGTTTATATGTACCTTATAAATGCTTTATGAAGCTTACCGTAATGAGTAATGACTCCTTTTATAGCTTGCACTCTGCAATGGTGCATCATTGTACTTTCCCTGTGCATGTGCTGTTGTGCGTATGTGTGGGTCTGTGTGCATAATAGAGAGTATATGTGTGCAGTCTCTTCCTCTTTAGCAGCATGCTACACTGAGCGCTATTATCAGAGTTAATCATCATCAGCGCTGTGTGTGTGCTGTGAGTGTGATGGTGGGTGGAAGTGCTGTAATGGCTGCTCATTCACTCTTTCTTCAGCACTGAAGCCATGAACAGAGCTAGGAATGGAACATTACATTGATATAACCAAATGGCTGCTGTGTCATCACTGCAAAGGCTCCAGTATACACTGAATTGCTTGTTTATTGGAACACATCCAATCAACATTCATAGGACATTTTATCAGGTACATTTACCATATAGCAGCAGATTGTAGGTTTACAATTATTGACTGTAGCGTGTCTGTTGCGGCATACCTTATCAGCTTCCTTATGCACAGTTCATCAGTGGAAAGAGACCACCATAGACCCATCACTAAATGTTGTTTGGCTAGTGAACCACTCTCAGCATAGCCGTGACACCAACATGGTAGTGTTATGTGTGTGCGTGTTGTGCTGAGAGTAGTCACATCCAACCAGTGCTGAGGTAAGAAACTGACCACTAATGAAGGATTAGAGCAGGGATATTCAACTAAAACTTGCAAAGGTACAGTTACACATTTCTTGTTCACAGAGGTCCAGATAAACCAGTGGTCCCTAACCCTGGTCCTGTGGAGCTACCTTCCTGCAGAGTTTAGTTCCAACTTATATCTAATAAGCTGCTCCGCCACTTTCTTAACTCTAATACCACTGATCCAGCCACTCAGAGACTTGGGAAAAGGTTGATTAGTTGGAGCAGGTGTGGCAAATTCTGGTTGAAACTAGGCTCTACAGGATGGGAGCTCTCCAGGCCCAAGGTCGGAGACCACTGAGATTAAACCGACTAACATAAGTAAATGGTTACCTTTAAATGCTTAGCCATTCCTAATTAGTCCAGTCAACTAATAAAATAAGTCACATTAAATATATTTTGATGAAGTGTTTTATTTTGAACATACTTTTATAATGTAATGACTATTGTAAAATAAAAAAAAAACAAAAACAAAATTCAGGAAATAAGGAAATCTTTCTAAAGTAAAAACTCTTTAAAAATATTTGTCCACAGAAGGAAGAAAATCCTGTCTTTACATAAAGATAACTAAAAAAATGAATACATTTAATTAAAATACAACATAATAAGCTATTATATTATTATTACGTATATGCTATTAGACCAAATGTTCTGGTTTTTTGTTTTTTTTTGTTTTTTTTTTTTGTCCTGAGAACTAAATTTTTTGGGTAGGTTTTGGAGCCCTCTATGGTGGAAATAGGTTATTGCTCTGAACATATGGACAAATATTTTGTAATGTCGGTTATGCTTCAGACCCTTTCCTGGAGCAGATCAGTCTGATGATTGTGAGTGTGAACTTGGTCAAAACCTGGTGAATGTCTTCAGAGGATGTGAGTGAATTATCTAGTATTGTCACCATATCCTCATCAGTATAATGTTGATTTTGCATTTGAGATCTAAAAATTGAGCTAGACCTTGTTTAATGCGCACATGATGTTAAAATGTAAAGACATATGATGTGGTCCAAACCGCTCTGACGTGAAATCCAACCTGCCGCTTCTGACTTTTGAATGACTATTTCAGGCTTTATAGGGCAACTTGCAGCAGCACACTTACTGTATTTAGATTTGTGTGTGTTTTTTTCTCAGTGCTTCTTTCAGTTTTAACAAAACATTTTACATTGGGCAGAGTTCTCTTTTCATTCGTTTTTAAAAACCTTCGTCAACTTTCCTTTTTTTAAAGCATCGTTGTTGCTTCTCTACTCAGACCAGAAATGGTAAGTTAAATTAAAAATTATTAGCTTTCTGATCTAATATCTAGCCCTGTAACTAGTATCTGTCCTGACAAGATGCCTCTCGCTAAATTGTTTACATAAATGCGTGTGATTGGATAAGCTACGTCTCATTTGTGTTCATGTATGTCGCAGGAATGCAACCAGTTTTTATATATTTAATCGGCTTTGCTAGAGACTTTTTTCCAAGTGCTTAGTTTAGTCTACTGAAATACTTTGCAGTCTGCAGTTGCCAGGTAGCCAGTTGACGACCCCCGGACTAGAGAATGACTAACACAAATAGACAAAGATGTATAGAAAAAGATAATCTCTAACTAGAGATTTCATATCAGTATTGTTGGATATCAGTATTGATCTTCCTGTGTGATAGTAAAGTGTTTGAATAGTTTGAGTCAGTGGTGTAGCCAGAATTTAATATTAGGTGGGAGCTGGTTACAGCTTGAGAGGGTCCAGCGAAGAAACATTATGTCTCAGAGACATTGCCATAGTGACGATGACAACTATACAACTAGCCTACTTCACTGTAGCTTCCACAGTCAGAGAGAAAAAAAATATTTAAACACCAGCATATGATTGCATTATACTGCTGGTTTTACTCTAACAGCTGGTAGCATACCATTGCAGGTACAGGCTAATTAACCAGTCCTGCCTTTTATTGCGCTAGGTGTAGATGTCTGGGGCGTATGGTCGCACACTGCAATGTTCTTGTTGTTTTTTTGCTGTGTTGAACTTGTTTTCTTTACCATGGTAATTTTTACTTCTTGCTACTTACTTAACTTGCGTATTAAATGGTCATCATAAGTAAAGTACCAATTCAAAATTGCTTTGTAGTTTTCAAAGCGTAAACGATTAGATTGGTATAAGTATCAGCTGATGCTTACGGTTTCAATATCGGTATTGAAAGAGAAAGAGTGGTATTGTGCCATTTCTATCAAACTGTACCTGTGTTTCTAATAAAGTGGCCAGCAAGTGTATGTGGATTTTCTTCACCTCAGCTTTAACCGTGATAAGAAATATCACTAAGCTGCTCCCTCAGAAGCACTTACTTCTTATTTCCACAAGGGAGAAAATACACAATTTTCCAAGCACTTGGATACTTGGCTGCTCTCCTCTACTCAATCAAACATCTTTCCTCTGACAGTTGGTGTTTTCTTTACACAGCTGTGCTCATACTGATACACACACGCATGTGCATACACACACAAACACATACACGCACACACACAATTCCCTGAATTGACCATGGTATAAACAAACACACGAAGAAAGTGGTTTCTTCAGGACTGTGCATTGAGTATATATAAATAATTATTGTGAACGTAGAATGCCATGGGTTTAGTCATACTGCAGACACATTCAGTGTACTAAACATTTTGGCATTACTTTTTTTACTGTAATTCTGAAAGCATCAGTAAGGCAGTTCAGTGGGCCCATGGGGGGGCTACAGAGTACATTTTTATTAGGATAGGAAAAGCTTTAAAGCAGTGACTTGACTCGGCTCTTTTTTTCTTTTATTACCGTGACAGCTTTCAGTATGCAAGGCCACAGAGAGTCTAAGATACTTCCTCTTTTCAGCTATTTCTGTAAGTGAATCAGTCAGTTAGAAGTGACTAAAGAAAGAAGACCCGATTATAAGTGCTTCAAAGAGTTGGGCTGGTTTCAGACAGGTGTCTGGAACAGTCTTTTAAACATAAACGTATTTAAATATCAGTAGTGTGTACTATATTTTATTCAGTACTAACTTATTTCAGCTTTTTTAACTCAGCATTGGATTACTGATAACTGCAACATGTTAATAATGTGATGCTACGCGTAACATGCATACATATACATGCAGATACAAATCACTTTATTGACTTATTTATGGTTACTTAGAAGATTAACTTCCAACACTTCTGATTACTGTATAGTTCTATTTTGGCTGTACATTAGTTTGAAATTTCAATTTATAGAAGCAGGTGAAGTTCCACGAGCGGGCATCTTTTCATGCAGCGTTTGCTGATGTTGGGTGTGTTTTGCTTCCATACGGCCAATTCCCTGACAAAAGGAGAATACCAAAATGAACAGCCGGCAAGAAGATTTATAGTTTGGCCTGTGCCAGTAACAGAATTCTCTTATTTGGATAACTGTGTGGAAAGTGAAGAGTTAATATTTGTGAAATTATCTCTAATTGGCCATGATACTTTAATTAATCTCATAAGAAAGAATAGAATTGTCATATGAAAATTACCATCTCATGCTGCGGTGTATGTAGCTGATTAGCTTAGCCTGATTGTAGGAGAGCTGAGGCATGACCATGTTTTCCCCTAAGCTGTTCTGTCTGATCTCTGAAAGCTTGCACTGTGGTCTAAGGGCATCCTTAAACGTACACTGCAGCATAGATGGCTTTTTGAACAAGCCTGTTGTCTGCCTGCAGCAATGGCGCACAGTGCCTCCCTCTGAGCGCGTTCTCATCTATATTAGGTACAACACTAATGTAGGATATTACATCCCCCAATACATTCAATTTCAGTTATGTTCACATGTTGGAATGCTAGGGTCCTGGTATGATATGAATGAACTAAATGAATAGTTGTCCAGTGTTTTTTTAAATCGATAGTATATAAGTTTTTACCATTACTGGGGTCTCTTACCATGGTTGCTCAATTAATCAGGCTCAGTCCTAGACTGATGCATCCTTGCTTGGCATTGTATACATCTTTCACGTATGCAGGTATTGTATCAGGATGCTTGCGTTCATACTTGTCCTCAGCATGAGCAGCCAACAGCTCCTTCATTTCTCAACCTTATACAAAATACACTCATGCAATATTTTTTTCCATGAAAACTGGAAACGCGACTGTAACGTGGAGTTGTAAACGTGTCACAAACGTTTTGCTTTGCTGACCATGCTGCATTGCTTTTGTACAGAAGCAGCCACACACACAAGCTGGGTAGATGTTTGCCATTTTGCTTTAAAATCTTATATAGTGTACATTCTCATGGCATTTCCCATCACAATCCTAAACTGATGCACTAAATCATCACAGAACTGTACCACTTGTTAGCTGTAATCTAGCCATCATTGTGTTTCCCAGTAAGGGTGGGCAGTATGGCTCAATACTTGAAGACATTTTCACGTTTCATGATATTTAGTTGTAAAAATTCTATCAGTATGATAGTTTACATGCTGTGCTACAGTTGGTATTAGGGCTGGGCGATAAAACGATAACGATAATTATCGCGATATAACTTTTCCTCGATAGAGCGATACGACATGTTCGTATCGAGTCTTTAGCAACGGCTGAAACGCGGAGTTACACATTCCCTGTCTGAGCGGAGCGACCGGCGATCTGCTCTCCTGACCGAGTGTGAGTGACGAGATCAGTGCCGTAACTGTAACGTTACTGTCCTACAGTGAACTCACCTCTTTCCGTACATCCTAACCAGCTTTAGCAGCGTTAAATCAAAATCCTCACAACTACAGCGCTGTTACAGTGCTGGGACAGTCAAATTTAAGTTCCCAAGCATTCCTAAGCAACGAAAGTGGGAAAGAAAGAAGTGGGTTCATGTAAATTTCAGCCCTGATTTAAACGACAGTAAGCTGAGGAAGCTGCGAGGCACTGGAGAGAGAGAGAGAGAGAGCGCGCTGTCTTTCCAGGCTAGCTGTTTTTAGCAGCTGGCTAACTTGAAGCAGCGCTCAGTCACTC
>JAILXH010079918.1:0-14239 GCA_023558415.1 Piaractus mesopotamicus | reverse complement strand
ACAAGTGCTGTCCAACAGGACAGGTGGAGCTCAGAGTTTGTCTGTTTATTTGATGAGTTTAATATATTGGAAAAAAATAAATAAGCAAAATATAAAATATGCCATAACCTCTGCACAGGCCACATTTTCCGTTTAAATTTTTTCCCAATATGTAAAATCCCAACAAATAAACAGTAATGGTTCTCTGTGGAGAAGGTGTAAACTTATTTTTGCCAAATTGACGTAATTTGACCAAACTTCTGCATACAACTGTAATGCATCATACTACTTAATAACAGGAAAGGGTGACCACATTACTGTAATGTTACATTGTACTGCGTAACCACCCACGCTTGCCCTGTTTGACCGGCTATTTTGTGTCTTTTAGTTGATGACCAAGCACCCAGGGAAGCGTTTGGGCTGCGGTCCAGAGGGGGAGCGAGATATTAAGGAACACGCGTTCTTCCGTTACATGGATTGGGAGAAACTGCAGAACAAAGAGGTTCAACCACCATTCAAACCCAAAGCAGTAAGTAATAGTCTACCTTCTGGCGTGTCTGTATGCATTTGTGCGACTTTGTCTGTGTGCTTGTGTGTGTTTTTTTTTTTTTAATATGTCCTTTATTCTTTTCTATCTTTGACAAGAGCTTGAAGTACTCATGAACTTAACTAAGAAGTAAATGCACTACTTCCTCTAAATAACTGCTTCCCCATCCCCCCCCGAAGCAGAAACATGTCATGCAGTATTACGTTTCAGGAATGATAAATAGGGTGGACAGAGAGGTTTAGCACAAGGCAAGTCCAGGCAAATCACACGCCAGCTCTTCTGCAGCGGGCTTAGTCTTGTAAAATGCCATTATGTGTTTTAAATAATTGTATGCCTAGACTGAGCTGTATGCAATAAATATCATTTTGTGATTCCAGTGCTACATATTGCGATAGTCCATCTGATACTCTGAAAATACTTTGTGGAATTGTTCATCTGGTTACATATTGGCCTGTGTTATTTAGACTGAAATCAAGAAACACACATCAGGGATATCTTATGCTAGATTACATGATGTGGCATCATACAAATATGCATATTAAACAGCAAGTCCCTGGGCACACGGTGCAAACTAGAAAAGTGCAAGTGATTGTGCAGCTTAAGCAGTTGCTTGACGGTTGCTAGGTTGCTCCCAAGTGGTTACTATGGTATTATAGGTGGATGCTAAGGTATCCCAAGTGGTTGCTAGGGCATTGCCAGGGTGTTGCTACGGTATCGCTTTTGGTTGCTATAGGGTGCTGTTAATGGGCTTGTATAATCATGAACAAACTTTTGCTCCTCATTCATTCCTATAGGGAAAAATTCACCATTAAATGATGATCAAAAAGCTGCATACAAGCACACCATTCCCAATCAGACAGAACATTCCTGAATTGAAATGGTGTTGATATCTCGAAAACTGCGGGACAAGTTAGCGGACAAAATCTGGCAACAGTAGTGCTGCTATCCACCAGTCCAGTAGTGTCACTGATCATTAAACATGATACTAAAACTGATTGTCATATAAAAACGTAAGGTTTATAAAAAAAAACAAAGTTTGAATGAAAAAACAAAGACAGAAATGTGATAAAACTATATTCCTAAACTATATTTCTATAGTCCTGGTAGTCGGTAGTCTGATGAGCTTGCGTAACAGGATTACCAGACTGCCACATCACTGAAACAGAGCTAAACGCAACAAACTGGCGAGAAATGAGCGAAAGGTTTCATAATTTGTCTTGCAGAACCCACTATGATCGTGGCTTCCTAAAAACATTGGGCCTCATTCACCAATATCTTCCAAGTTTTTTCTTAAATTTGTTCTTGAGAAAGAATCTATGATAAAGTCCACGTCAGATTCATGACGTGTTCTTAAACAGAAGAACTGTTCACGCCTTTGTGCTCTCGAGTGCGTGTAGATTCATCAGATCATTCATGCCATCAGTCACTTCCGATTGAGCTCCCGACCAGGAAATGCGCTTCAGATTTTGAAAATTTGTCAAAAGGGGCAAATTTGGTGTATGACCAGCTTTAGGACCTCCCACTTGGCACAACCCTATTATACCAAGCCCCATGCACTGTGGGTGCTACACCACATTGTAAGCCTTATCAGCGGGAAATCATCGAGTTCAGTTCCCAGTGATGCCATAGCCATCTGAGACAAGGACTCGGATGCAACGTAATTGTTCCTGCTTTCTCTGGGTGGGCATAACTGGCCTCCCTCATCATCCTTCAGTGCAGTGCTACCCATAATATGATTTGCTGTTAGCATTCTCCTCTAAGCATATTGAGCTGTCATATTGAGTGATGTTGCAGTAATGGCGGTTTGAAAAGATGTGGTAGCATTTCACACGTTTTGCAGGAAGCACTTGCTAGCTCTCACCCTCCCCGTGGGTATTATCGTATGATTTGGGAGAGATACCTAGCAGGTGGATCTGTGCATGACTGAATTGGAGACTAAAAATTAGGTGATCGAAAAAAAAAAAATAAAACATCAACAAACCGTAAATTGACCAGGGGGTGTTTAAACTTTTAAGTGGAAGTGATGAGGTGCCACTGCAGCCAGTCCACATAAGAGTTATTGGAGTGGAAGGTGTGGTGAAAACAAATGTTATGCTGTTCCTGGCTGTCAGGAAGCAAACGTATCCTCTCAGGATCCACATACCTGAAAGCAGGGGCTCAAATTTACTTTTTCCCCTATGTCCCTGAGGATTTAGGTCCGAACTTAACAGTTTGTTCCATGTCCAATCTTAAAGGCACAGTAACAAAGCCTGTAAAAATGAACTATGACCCTTTTTGGTACATAGAACCACTCAAATGTCGGATATGGGCTCTTTAAAGGTGCAGTAACAAAAACATCCTGTTTAATTCTAAGGGATAACGTAAGAATGAATTGTAAGAATTAATCATGTAAGAATTATGAGTGTTTATGTTTCATAAATCCAAAGAAACTTTCTAGTTAAACTTCAGGGAATAAAATAAGATACTTAAAAATGTAGAATATGGCCCTGAAAAGAACTGTCACATAATTAAAGAGAAGGGTATAAATGCCCCACGGTACATTTCACAAACTCAGTTTGACTTAGACAAAGAAGACTAGTGGCAGATATAATGCGGCAAGCAGAGCGTCACGCGAGGGCCGTAAGTAACCCTCTGCTTTGCATAGGCAGTTTGCAAGCCAAACAGTTACAACCACAATCCCTGCAATTTGGTTAGTTTGTTCAGATACTGACAGGCTTACTGTTCTTTCCTTGAGAACTGTTCATATTTGCTCACCTGTGGTTTATATGGACATTTGTATCGGTTATCCTATATTAGCAACATAGAAAAGGCATCAAGTTAACATTGTATGTCTTTAAAAGTAAAGAGTATGTTTCTCCACATATTTATTTAGGCTTTTCTTTTCATTTGTCACCCACCTATGTGGTTAATATGAATGTTTTTATTGTGAATTTACTACTTCTAGTTGTAATTTGGTCAGATGTATAAGGCTAATAATGCTAGTCTGGGTACAACGGTGTTACTTCGGTAAGGCTTGATGTCATCTCAAAGGCACTAACACTCCATATATACCAAAAAGCCAAAACTAAAAAGCTGTAGGTCCTCCATGTGCTGCGGCTCCGACCCACTGAGGCATGGACTCAAAGTGTCGGATGGTATTCGGCACCAAGACGTTAGCAGCAGATCCTTTAGATCCTGTAAGTTGCGAGTTGAACCTGCTGCAGATCGGACTTGTTCCAGTACATCCCACAGATGCTTGATCAGATTGAGATCTGGGGAATTTGGTGGCCAGGGCAACACCTACAGCTGTTCGCCATGTTCTTCAAACCGTTCCCAAACAATGTGTGCAGTGTGGTAGAACGCATTATCCTGCTGAAACACGCCTTTACAATCAGGGAATAGCCTTGCAACGAAGGGTGTACTTGGTATACAATGATGGCGTCAAATTTACATTGTGAGCGCTCAGACCCAGGGTTTCCCAGCAGAACATTGCCCATAGCATCACACTCTCTCCGTCGACTTATCTTCTTCCTACAGTGTGTCCAGGTGTCCTCACTTCCCCAGGTAGACGGCACACACGTACCCGGCTGTCCGCGTACCCAGCCGCCCATGTGATATAAAAGAAAACAGGACTTAGACCAGGTGGCCTTCTTCCATTGCTCCAAGGTCAGGTTCCAATGGTAGGCGCTTTCAGCACTGCACAGGGGTTAGCAGTGACCGGTCTGCAGCTACACAGCCCCATGTGTGACAGGCTGCTATGCAGTGTGTGGGCACCCAATGACCTGTTGCCAGTTTGTGGTTTGTCTCTTCTCCGTCAGTAGGTACTCTCAACTGCTGACTTTTTTTGCCTTTTCGGAGATGCTGTGATGTAGTCGTCCGACCTTTGCAATTTGGCCCTTGTCAGAGCTGCTCAGATCTTTACGCCTGCCCGTTTCTCCCATGTTCCAACATACTGACTACGAGAACCAGCTGTTCACTTAGTGTATAATATATCCCAGACCTTCACATGTCATTGTTAGGATATAATCAGTGTTATTTGATTCATCTGTGAGTGGTCATGTTTTGGTTCATCTGTGTATTGTATGTTCTTTACCTTGTACTAGAGCTATGTACCTAGGGTTCTGTACAAGTAAGGCACTTCCTCCTTAAATGTATGATACCATTAAACTATGCCTTCATACTCATATTATTTCCCAAAATAAAAGACACAGAGGTAAGTTGTTTTGATAATGTTTGGCCTACAAAACATCTTTCCAGTGTTGGGGAGCAGCTGAATTTCTATTATTAGTGAAGACTGTTAGATTTAAGAGGACAAACTTGCCATTTCTATATGGGTCAGCTACTCCTGCACAGCATGAACTGGCACATGGTTGACTATTATCACCTTGATGGATGAGGAAACTTCTGTGTAGGGGCACATGATATATCTGTGGTAATGGTTAGATCATAATATTATTTGTCAATAAATAGACAAATTATTGTCAATATTAGAATTACAGCTGGTGAAGATTAAAACCGAAACTTGCCACCCTATTTTTGCTCACACCTGCACAGATGTACATATGGTCACTGGTGGCAGGCATTTCCATCTTCCTACTAAGGTGGATAGTGTAGTGGACATCACCACAGCCCCTCAAACAAACAAGATCGGAAGTTTGAGCCACTGCTTTACCAGTGAGTCCTTGGGCAAAACTCTCAACGCTACATTCCCCTAGCTGTAGTCGTATCCCAGTGTCATCAGAACATTCTGCTCTTCTAGAGTACAACAAATCCTTCATCATGTAACACATTATCAGTTAGACGTAATCACCACCAGCGCCTCTATGAATCTGGTATCGTGTTGCATCCCAAATCCAATCTTTTAAGAAAAAGTGTTCTTTGAATGATGCCAAAGAAGAACCACCTTTTATACATGAGATGTCTGACTCTGAAGACCCTAACAGTTTTAAAGAACCTCCACATAATGTTACGGTTCAATACCAATTTAAGGTTTCTTCCTAGACCTGTAAAGGCTCTTTAAAATTAAAAAAAAAAAAAAGATTATTCACACTCACATGTCAAGTAACATTTAGGGCTGCAGCAAATGACTATTTTTTTAATAAGTTAGTCTATTATGACTTCAATTAATTGATAGTTGGGGAATGCAAACCAGAAGATATTCATCTTTCATTCAACAAATTAAAAACACTTATTCTTTCTAATTAAAAAAAAAACTAGCCTACCTTCTTATTCATATTTCCTAAAAGGTGCTTTTATCCAGGGCACAGGAAAATATTTTTTGATGCAAACATAACATCAAGCCAACTAATCGATGACATTCATTGCCAACAATTTATCATCATCAACATTATCGATAGCGTAGATTCATCATTGCAACCCTAGTAAAATCATCGATTACTGGTGTCGGCAATGGCCACAGCCAAGTGCTTATTATTGCTTGTTTTTTGGCCCAGACATTCCATAGTGCCTGCCTAAAAGTAATAAAAGTACATCTACCTTCTCCATTGTTGCTGCTTAGGCCTTTCCTGTGAGGAATGTTATAGTTAATCCAGTTTTGGAACAGCCTCCCCAACACTGCAGCTCACTCACAAACTCTCGACCCAGCTCGCTTATGAATTTGGATGCCTTCCACATCTTATGAAACAAATGTTTTCCTCAACATTTGTTGATTCACATGTTTTCAGTTGAAGAAAATGTGATTACAGGAGGATTTTATGGGATTAAAACATTAGAAGATTACATGCATGTTTGACTCTTTTTGATAATCCAACCCACAACTGTTATTCCTGTCTGGAAAGCTTTCACTGTCCGTGAGGAATTTTCCAAGAATATTGTAATGTTTTAATCCCTCTTTCAGTTTGGTTTTCCATGATTGCTCTGTTGTTTTTATCATGTTTTATCACACTTTTGTTGTAATTTTTTTCAACTGCTTATTATTTTAACCTTCATCCTCCCATCATCCCACTCCTCTCTTCTCTCGTCCTCTCCACAGTGCGGTCGGGATGCAGAGAACTTTGACCGTTTTTTCACCCGTCATCCTCCAGTCCTGACCCCTCCCGACCAGGAAGTGCTTGTTAACCTGGACCAGGAGGAGTTCCAGGGTTTCTCTTACGTTAACCCAGAATTCACAGCTCAGGAATTCAAGTAGCCAATACCGGCACTTAACATGGGGACCAATCAGATTGGAGAGTTTGAAATGACTGAGGCAGAACGAGCCAAGCACAAGAGAAAGTACAGAGTGGTACTAAATCAGATTTTTATCAGTGGACCTAGTGTGTACCTTTGCATTTGTTTCATACCATTCATGTTGATTAATCATTAAAAATAAATGTTTTAAACACGCACACACATACATTGGCCATCCAGTTTTGAGTGGAAATCAGTGGAATGAAGATGAGAACAAATGAGTTTAAGATTATTTGGCTTTTCATTATTCAGATTCAAACACTTCACAACATTGAAGTTATAAAATTGAGCATTTCTCAACACCATGATCACAACATTATGATGCCTTGACTACATAAGAAATGTACATTATTTTTAATCATTTTTATTCCATTTAATTAATGAGTACTGTAATGTAAACATTGTCTGGAATTTTCTGGGGACAAAATTTGACAAGTAACCACAAAACACAAAAAAAACTCACAGGTCGTACCAGTAGTCTCAGTTGTCCCTTAAAAATGTTTCTCAAACTTACCTGAGATACATCACTGTTCAAAAGTTTGGAATCAACCTTTAAAACTAGTTTGGTTGCAGATAAACGTATAAAAAGATTCTAATAAGAGTTCTCTGCAAACAACACTAGGGAGCTGTAAATGAAAAATAGTTAATGTTAATGGAAATGTTAGATGCGCCCAGAATGAAGAATTACGTTATAATACAATTAATATCCACAATTCATCATATTTTAGAATTGGAGATCAAATCTCAATGGCAGAACTTACATCTATGGTAACTTTGTAGGAGAAGGAAAAAACCTACTTTACTTTTAAAGTAAGTCAATGGAACCAGACTTTTTTCCAAGTAAATTTATCATTTTGTATCTTTTTGAAATTCCTGTAACACTGGATAATAAATCAATATTTAGTAATTCAATAGCTTTTGCTGAATAGTTTGTAATGACTGAACTGGGTTGAAATACAAATGTTTGTAGCTTCATGATCGTACATTCTCACAGCAGGTTCATCTATCTGTAGGTGCACGTTTAATCTATGAATGTGAAATCTTTTGTCTTTCAGGCTGTTTCAGTCAATTCTTTTTGCTACATTTTGTTTTTATGTAGTATTTTAGTATTTTAACATTTCTAGCAATCCTATGAATGAGTAACTTTTGCTTACAGTATATGAAGCTACACCAACAGCATCAGTTAACATTATAAAGATTATATATAAATATATAATATATATATATCAGGGATGCAGGAAAAAAATAGATTCTTAGATGCATCGCGATGCAGACGTGAACGATTCTGAATCGATTCATGTCAAAAATCGATTTTTCTAAATATTTATTTTATAACGTAATGTTGACGGAACGCAGGGCGGAACTTGTAAGTGGGGAAATGCAGCGCCCGGACAGTCTGTGACGGTACATAACAAAAACACACATGGTTGAGCAAGAAATCCGACCGACGGCCTCTGCATTAAAAGCCAGGTTAGGTCAGGAGTCACAACCCAAAAGATGAGAAGAGCCATTTTGTCCTTTCAACAAAAAACAAACCACCTTGGGAGCCACAACAATTTAATGTCCAGTATGTCTCACTATGTGATAATGTCCTACTATAGGCTAAACAATATAAACGACAGTACAGACTTACTTTGCTCTGCTTTAGCTTTAGCCGCTTCCCTCCCATCTCCACCAGAAAACTTTTCCTCAAAAGAAGATCAGCTTATTGTAAAATGTCTCTCAGCATTGGACTGTTTTTACGAGGCTGAAGTCGCTTCTTATTCTCCAGCTTCTTGCTGAATTTTCCAGTTCCACCTTAAATTCTGACTGAGGCGTCGAATGTAAATGCGGCACCATTTAAGGTGGAAAGGGAGAATTCGAAAAAGAAGCTGACTTCATCTTCGCAACTGCTTATTGTTTGACAGTCTCTCGTTGCAGATTTAACGTTCCAGGAAACCAACTGCGCTGCTTATAAATGCGAATAACGCATCATTGCTATGTGACCTGCAGTCTGCACGCCAATTCTCAGTCGTTGCGAACCAGGGCTTTCACGCTCTGTTGCACACTTTGGAGTTGAGATTCAGCGTCCAGTCTCGAAGATATTTTGCTGATACAGCGACCCCTGGGTTTTTTGTATTATTTCGACAATTTCTAGCAAACCCATGAATAACATCTGCTCGCAGTGTGCTAAGCTACACCAAAGGCTTCACTAAAAAAACAAAAATGTTATGATTTCCCCAATGGAACAATTATAGCATTACGTTTTACTAAAGCTAATGTCCACAATTCATCATATTTCAACCGGAGATCAAATCTCAAGGCTAATAGAATATGGATGGTTTGTAGTGTGTAAATCCACATTGAATAAGTTGTTATATAAAATAACACGGCAAATGATTCCAAACTTTTGAACGGCAGCACTGCCACACATACCGTGCGGCATTCATGAAGCGTTTAATGTTATTGACCAGGGTGTTCACTGGGTCAGCCCGTTCCCTGTCCTTCTTTAGGTGGACACTATTGGTGTGGGTGTAAACCTCTGCTACTGCTACACATAACTGTGCCAAATCAAAGCTCAGAGCTGAACGTTTTAGGGTTTGGTCGTATTTGATGGAGTCATGTTGTCATGCAATGTGGTGTGAATATTAAACATCATGCATGAACTCGCATCCACACTGCATCTGAGAACAGTCGGTTATTTAACTGGAAATACATCCTTACTAGAGACTTTGAAACTTTATATCCATTCCAAAAGTGGTATTATTACTGATATTATAAAGAAGAGAACATATCCTTTCGTGATTAT
Source organism: Piaractus mesopotamicus (assembly GCA_023558415.1). NCBI lineage: Eukaryota > Metazoa > Chordata > Actinopteri > Characiformes > Serrasalmidae > Piaractus > Piaractus mesopotamicus. Next base: position 4,760 of record JAILXH010079918.1, on the reverse strand, counting down.
CCCGCCAAATCTGTGGTGTATGACTTTGTTTAAACCGTTTTCAGTGCCCTCCAGGATTTGGAAGAGATTTAATGGGATTAACTGTGGACAGACTGTTTCTACACAAGTAAATTTCAATATATATATTTGAAATATATTAATAACATTTTAGTGTCTTCTTTTTTCACACACACACACACAAATGCACAGTGGGGAAAAAATGGGTAAAGTATCTGGTCATCTAGCGCATATTCATACAGATATGATGACTATATTATGAATACATATTTATTATTGAGCTTTCATAGTCCTTTCTAAATGGGCCAGGCTACACTAAGCACATTTTTGGTTTTGAAAAGGTTCTCCTGTATGTTCACAATCCTTTAGGATCTTCGACTGCTTATATTAAAATTTACAGTACAGCAAAATTTAAAACAGTATTAAAATATAAAACAGTCAAGAAAGAAGCTCAAAGCAGATGACAAAAAATTACATAAAGGCCTTTAATGTTAAGTACAATATGAAAAGTTCCAGGATTTAGTGTGTCCTATGGAGAGGAATTTGTGTCAAATTGAAAAATAAGCCCTCTATTTCACTGTTTTCACGTCTCTTGGCCACTTTAGGAAAAAACAATTCATGAGGATTTGCATTAAAACAAAATGCTGAATTCATAGAATTGAATTCAATCCACTTTAAAAGGTATTGAATGCATGGCTATACTGCTTTCCACTGAGCAGTACATTAAACTGGATTATGTAAATTTGAAGTGGATATAGGCACCAGACGTATATTAAATAATAAATAATTCAGTTTCTGAATATTTGTTTCCCCTCAATGTATTATATATCATATCACTGTATTATGTATCATATCACATAACAAACCTGCAGATGATGCTTGTTGCATTTGCAGGCCAACTTCAAATCATCTGAAGCTTTAAACTTTATTTTAAATTAATTCCACCCCAAGTCACTTTGGGCCTGCCAAGTCACATCATGGATTTTCATGGGGGAAAAAAAAAAAAAATCAAACAAAAGCTTCTATTCATGCATCACAAAATTTTGAAGCGGTGCTCCAAACTATTTAGTGATGAATTTTTGAAGTTTGTCCCAGCAGCTTCTAAATTGCATCTTAAATACTGAGTTTAACTCTTTTCAGAATGACTGAGACAAAATATTAATGTGTCACTTTAAGCCACATGTTCTCACAATAGGTTGATTTATTAGAGGTGCACTTTTTATGTCAAAATAGACCAATCTTTCAAATTGGAAATGTAATATTTCACTGTTTTGGTTAATTATTTTTGTTTTTATACAGTGTTGCTACATTTCTACCAAGCTATGACATTCGTGTCAAAACTGCTTCACTAAAAACTCAAAATCTGACTCAGACCCTATATTTTCCCCAAAGTAAGCAATTCCTATTGTCTTCAGTTTTTTTCCTAAATAAAGACAGTTAAGTCTCCTTAACATATGAGAAAATAAAGATGTGCTATAGCTCATCTTATGGCTTGATCATTTTTAAATGGCATTTGACCAACAACCACAAAATATAAAAAACAGTAAACAGAAAGACATTGTATTTACAAAGAAACCTTCAAATGCTCCTGGATGTCTGTATCCTTATTTGAGACGCAATACATTCTTCTATTTTCTGTCAGTGTACCCACGGTCTTTTGCAAAAGCACTCAAAAAGAATTTTGTCTCGTCAAAATAAATGTGCTGAGGCATGAAGATCCATAAAATGAACTATGAAATATGAAGATCCATATTTCAGCTCAGTTCAGCTAAACTCAGTATTCAGTATGCAATTTAGACCAAATTTTAAATATTCAAAACTAAAATTAATTGGGGCACAGCTTTGAAACTTTGCACAAATAAAAGTTTTTTTCTTGTTTTTTTTTCATGGAAAGGCATGATATGCCACGCCAGGCCCCAAGCGAGTTTGCATGAAATGGATAATAGATAATTGGATATTGGACAGTTTAGTAGGTGAATGAACTAATTTTGGTCAGGGCCAGATATTCTAGTTATTGGAGACGTCCACAACAGATGATGAATGTGAGAAAAGACCTAACAGCAAACTTTCAGTCCAAATGTTCTATCCAACAAACAAACGTATGCACACGTACACATGCCAACATATACACACATTCTCACTGTTAAAGCAGCAATATGTAAGGTTGTTTTTTTTTGTTTTTTTTGGTTAAATCTTAAATAAGCTGCTTAAAATATGGTGTGCGTGTGCTGCTATGAGTTGACCTACAAGTTGACCTGTAAAGCCTTAAATAATTTAAAAAGTCAGGTGTGGGGACGGATTTCACGGGAGTTTTTCCAATCACATCGTATGTCTTTACGTATTAATGCCACATGCACAGCCTCAAAAATAAGGTCTGACTCAATGTTTAGGTCTCAAATGTACACTGATGAAGATATGATGACAACAGTAGATAATTTACTCACATCTTTAGAAGACACAAGAGTTCTCTTTGAATTCTCTTTTACCTCGCTCGCAATCATCAGATTCATCCACTCGGGGAAGGGGTCCGAAGCACAACTAATGATACAAAATGTTCCTCCACATGTTGCATGCAATTACACGTTTCCAGCAGAGAGGTCTCCAAATCCCTAAATGTTCCATAGTGCTGCTTTTAATCAGAGAAGAATGCCCCTAAGGCAGGCTCACAAAACAAGACCATCTTCTGGGGGTTATTTCTCAATGAACCTCTCAAAACACCTGATAAACCTAATGCAAGGATTGCCGAAAAAGAACAGCTCATCCCCATTTAAACAGGCTTCACTTTGGACTTCTTAAGTTGTCTGACTGAGAAATCCTGCTTTGCAAAATATCCTTCTGAGAACGGGCCAATTAGAAAACAAGCTACAGTTGTGTGTGAAAGTTTTGGGCACCCTTGGTCAGTTTACACTATTTCTTGATTTTCTAATTGAAAAGGAGTTAACACCCCCACTGAATGGAACAACCTTAAATATGACGTACTTTAATGCAGAATTATTGTTTACTAGTGAATTGTGTAGACAGTTCCAGAGCATAATAAATTCTGTGATCCCTTAAACCTCTCCATCTAAGCCATCTAAGTGGTCTCCTGAGGATCTGAAAGTAGAAATAGTTGACGGTTTCAAAGCAAGAGATGACTATAAATGATATCTAAACATGTTCTGCTTGTAATTTTCACTGTCTGAAATGTCATTAAGAAATGGAATATAAGGAGAACTGCTGAACCAAGTTCGGGTATGCAAAGCAAAACCCCCACACCGCTGCCTCAGGAAGATTTAGCTGGCACAGGAATAGTGATTAACTGGCCCACACTGTGATGTTGCACAAACAGTATCTGCATGGAGGGGTCGTCAGAAGGAAACCTTACCTGTGATCTCACCATAAAAGTCAACATCTGAAGTATGTGATGCAACCCTTAGATAAGCCAGAGGAATTTTGGGATCAAGTGCTGCCGCCTGATAAAGGAAAATTTGAACTTTTTGGCTACAATCACCAAAAGTATGTTTGGAATAAAACAGGAGCAGCATTTCATGAAAGGAACACCTTACCAACTGTTAAGCATGGGGGTGGATGTATTATACTTTGGGGTTTTGTCGCAGCCTGTGGGCTAGAGGGAAGAAAGGAGCCAAAAGGGGATCTCACAAAGCCCAGACGCATTTTATGTTTTTTTTTCCAATATTCAAAAAATTGTGCAATAGAATTTTCAGAAATATGTCGGATATAAATTTGTTCTATGCAGTGGAGTTAACTTCCTTTCACTTTCACACACAACTGTATACATCTGAGAGCAAACCCATATGAGAAATGCCATTTCAGTGCTGAGCTTATGGGATCATGATACAGTGGTTGTGTAGGCTCACAGGGACCAGGCACTCAAGTGACACTCCTCCCAAGTGCCCTCATTCCCACTGTGGGGGAGAGGGTGAGGAAACCCCTCTGGGCCTCTAGAAGAAGGTAGGAATGACCCAGCATTGATCTATAAGCATTTCTGTCGTGCTGTTCCTGGTGTTCTGTGCTTCCTAGAACATGATCCGTCTTGCTGTTTGTCTTTGTACCTACGTGAGGGGCCTTCCCTGCTTGTGTAATGTCCGAACTCTTGTGCTGACCTCATGAGGAGAAAGGGTCAGACCAGTTATTTGTTACAGCTTGTGTTGTTTGTGACTTCTGCTTCTGGACCGTCAACTTCTAGTTTGTCAACGTTCCGTTTTCCAGCTTCATTGTATTCATTTGTCATTCAAATACAGGCACATAGTCTCTTATCATAAAACTATTGGTCTTTTCATCCTATTCTACCACGTAACCCATTACTATTATTCGTGTTTGATCTTCTTCTGTGATGCTTTTTGTATGTCAGAAACGAAGCAACGTCTTTTGCAATCTCGGTACTGTGTTTTTGCCTCGAAGCTGATTCTGACTGTGGTGTAGCTGCTGTGATGAAATCTGTTGGTGTGCATGTAATCTGTGAGTGAGTGCATGTATTGATGTCCTCTTTATTCGCAAGCCTGAAAGCCATCACTGATGATGCTACAACTGAACTTGTCAAAATATACACCGATCAGGCGTAACATTATGACCACCTCCTTGTTTCTACACTTATCGTCCATTTTATCAGCTCCACTGACTATTCAGGTGCACTTTGTAGTTCTACAATTACAGACTGTAGTCCATCTGTTTCTCTGCATACTTTGTTAAACCCCTTTTACCCTGTTCTTCAGTGGTCAGGACCCCCATGGACCCTCACAGAGCAGGTACTATTTGGGTGGTGG
>JAILXH010079872.1:6728-16809 GCA_023558415.1 Piaractus mesopotamicus | reverse complement strand
CTGTTAGTACTTGCTGGCGTTTTTTTTTTTTTTTTTTGGTTTGTTTGTTTGTTTTTTATTTTTCTAAGTTGTAATACAGTCTAATGTTTTGTGTGTTTCTTCTCAGGACAAAATAATTCCTCCAGACCCTATCACCAAAGCAGAGAAGCAGACTACACTAAACCAGCTGAATCAGATTCTTCGGCATCGGCTTGTCACCACAGACCTGCCCCCTCAGCTGGCTAATCTGACTGTGGGTAGGTATTTGGTCTCACGTTGTCTTGCCGGCCAAGTCAGCCTCTTTTTGGAAGTATAACAAGCTAGTGAGTGTGAGACAAAACCTTTGTTGAACTTGTGCCCTTGTTTCTTACGCATATTAAGCCAATGGGCGGGTGAAGTTCCGGGTGGACGGTGAGTTTGAAGCCACATTAACGGTGATGGGGGATGACCCAGACATTCCCTGGAGGTTGCTGAAGCTGGAGATTCTGGTTGAGGACAAAGAGACAGGGGGTGTGTATATGTACCCACTGTGGGTTTCGTGGTGTGAGTTGGCTGCATATTATTGTTTGCTTTTTAAAGTGCTCAGCTTGATAAGTTCTGCCATTTCCTTTACAGATGGTCGAGCATTGGTGCACAGCATGCAAGTGAATTACATCCACGAACTGGTACAGTCCCGTCTGTTTGCAGATGAAAAGCCTCTCCAGGACATGTACAACTGTCTACGTATCCTTTCAGGCTTTTACGTTACAGTGCACTCCCAACCATCTTGCACTTATTTCCCATTCCACTCTTAACACACTGTCTTAAAGGAATCGCAGCAGTCTGTGTGCCTTTTGTCCTTCTTTCTACATAATCTATCTGCTGTTTGAACATAGCTGTTCGGAACTGATAAACTGGCATCACCACGAACTACAAACAGTGCACATATCTATTGGAATCATATTTAACATTTTAACATATCTCAAATGATTATCATGTTGTTTTTGTAACGTGATTTGCAACCATGTGCGTTATCACTGTAGGCCGAAAGCCAGGTCAGGCTGAAGCTGCTGCATAAGGTGCATTGGCAGTCTGTAGCTGTGCACAATGCACAGGCATTGGCTGCATTCCAGTAAGCCCTGTTGTTGGCTGTGTTTTTGCAACACCTCATTCACTCTGTGTCTATAGAGACAACATTTTATTGGGATTTATGCTTTTATGCTTTTGCATATGTAAACTTCAGCTATTATGGCCTCCCTCAGAATTCCTGGAACCCCAAATCCTTTCTAAGGAAGAAAAATCAGGGCGGATTCAATTTCTGTAATTCTGTAAACCTATAAATTGAATAGATCTTGTTTTTCTGACTGAAACTAGTGCCAAGCTCCTTTCCAAGTAGTAGTACATAATGCTTAGTTGTTAATAGGTTTGGGCTTGTTTTTCACTGATATAAATTACCCATGTCAGTCCCTGTGTCCTTAACTGACACTCTTAGATTCCTTTTGCCTGTCCCTGCAGCTGGAGGTGCTGCACTCTCAGACGCTGATGCTGATCAGAGAGCGCTGGGGAGACCTGGTGCAGGTTGAGCGCTACCTTCCAGCTAAGTGCCTCACCCTGGCTGTTTGGAAGTAAGAGCCACTGGCACTGCTTTTTTTTTTTTTCCAGCGCTTCCAAAGGCTCTCCTATCTGTAACACCATCTCACTAATATTTTACCCTATGTGTAGGTTCTTTAAACTTCAAAAAGGTTCATTAAAAGTTCTTTAGGGATGCAAAAGTGGTTCTTCTGTGGCATTGCTTGAAAGAACTCTTTTGGCACCTTTATTTTTAAAGCCAACCTGAAATATGCCTGATCATACTTTATTAGTTTGTATCCCTGGTCATATTAAGCATTATTCATTGTACCATACCTCTTTAAAAGGGAAAAAAGGGAAATCTTTTTATTCTAAAATCTTCCCTCGAAATGTATTGATTTTTGCCCACCTATAAAACTGATTTTGTCTAAATTACTGCTCACCAGTGAGCTGGGGGAAATAATATCAATATCATTTTATCTCCCTCCACCCCCACTCTTCACTGAAGGAAAGCGCTCAGTTAGTTCAGACATCTCTTCTGGTATGTTTCACTTGGAAGTACGTCACAGCACAGAAGGAAGATGCATTATGATTTTTCGTTTTATTAAATTAAACAGCGCAGTCTCTTACAGTCCTTGCCTTCTCCAGCCAACAGGTGCTGGGTCGCAAGACAGGCACAGCGTCGGTGCATAAAGTCAGCATCAGGATCGACGAGACAGATGGATCCAAGCCATTACAGATTTCCCATGAGCCTCCACTGCCAGCCTGCGATTCCAAACTAATGGAAAGAGCCATGAAGGTGGGAGCTTAGAGTACAGTGTGTGCTGTCTGTCCAAAGGTTGTAGACACCTGCTCATCAAATGTTTTTTTTATCAAATCAAGGATTTTGATGGAGAATTTGTCTCCCATTTGCTACAGGAACAGCCTTTACTCTTCTCAGAAAGCTTTACATTGGTTATTGGGACATTGCTGTGAGGTTTTAATTGCAGTGAGCCATAAGAGCATTACTGAGATCAGTTACTTCTGGATCACAAGCACCACTCCAACTCATCCCAAAGATATTGAATGAGAGTTAATAATCCTAGAGAACGCAGTACTACTGCTCCACAGCCTAATGCTGGGGGCTTTGTACCCCTCTAGCTGATGCTTGGCATTGGACATGGTAACCTTGTGTGACTGCTCCAGAGTGTCCCATGCTTTTCTGTGGAGATTATACAAGCTGTGTGTGTGCACAGTTGAATGCCAGTCTCAGTAGTGGGTGCATCTTAAGCTAGCTGTCTTTGCTCATTTAGAAAGGATGTCTGGATACTTTTGGCCATGTAGTGTGTCACAGTGTAGTGTATTTGCTGCCAGTGGTGTCCTTTTGCATTTGCTTCTTTCAGTTCAGTTGCCTGAAACAGCAAGTGATTTAAAAACATTCTGAACAGCAGCATCAGAATCCAATACTTTTAAGTTTGAGTGACTTTTTTGCAGGAATCTTTGTTTTGATCTTCATTGCAGATTGACCATCTCTCAGTGGAAAAGCTTTTGATTGACAGCGTTCATGCCCGCTCCCATCAGAAGCTGCAGGAACTCAAAGCCATACTGAAGAGCAGCAACCCCAGTGACAACTGTAAGAGACTTTCATGCCACAGTAACCCTTTCCATGGGTGTTAGGAACAACAGAACAGTTATGGATGCAAAACCAGTCTTTGTGTTTCCTCTACAGCGTTCATAGAGACCGCTCTTCCCACTCTGGTCATTCCTATACTGGAGCCTTGCGGACGGTCTGAGTGTCTTCACATATTCGTTGACTTGCACTCGGGAATGCTTCAGCCAATGCTGTATGGAATTGGTAAGATCATTAAAGCAAGTGCATGTTAAAGAGAAATGTCTCCTGTAAACATATCCAACATACATTGAGAGCCAAAAAATATTTCTCAAGAAAATTTAATTGGTGCATATGTGTTCCATATGCAGCTATAGACCTGTTTTTTGATTTTTACAAGCTTAATTTGCACATAAATTCTCGAAAGAAAACTGTACTTTTCGGGATACAAATTCTGTCTCTGTGGTGGCGCCTTTAAGCGCAGTTCTTCTGTACCTTTAATTAGGGTATAAAATTGACCCAAGTACCATACCTCCCAGATTTTTTTATTCTGTGTTATCGTATATATTATTTAAAAAAAGTTAAATTGGTTACAGAGTGGTACAAATATGTAGCTTTGCTCTGGGAAAGTGAATGTGATGTACACAGTTAGACTTTATGGGCCATGCCCATAAAGTACGTACTAAGACCAAATGGTACCTTTGATACATTTACAGTGTTTGTACCTTGGGAACAAAGATCTGTAGCTGTACAATCACCTTTTATCTGACGGTGTATCGCGAAAATACTGATAACAATTATAGCTTTAGAAATTATATTTAATCTTATGTGACATTTTAGTTGTACTAGTAAGGTTGTATTACTTTTGGTTTCAGATGTTAAGTTTTGCTTTTAGCTCCTGTAGCTGTAAAATGCCATCAGAACACCAGGGCTAAGATCAGGGATGAAGGTTATATTGTGGTGTACTTAAAATACTAAACGTAATAATATTTTTATTATGATGATATATTGTTCTTCTGTTGCTTAGTCCAGACTCTTAACTACAAATGTTCTTCTCTTTTCTAGATCAGTCCATGCTGGATGACATTGAGAAAACCATCAATGATGACATGAAACGCATTATTACGTGGTTACAGCAACTGAAGTAAGCAGTTACTTATTACGTTGTTGTGCCAGACTGGATTATTACTGTACAGATGATGCTTTAAAGCAATAGTTGCTGTTTAATGGTAAATGCTCTCTCTGTGTTTAAATAGATTCTGGTTGGGTGAGCAGAGATGTAGGCAGTCAGTGAAGCATCTACCCACACTGTGTACAGATACTCTGCACTTGTCTAACTCTGCTTCTCATCCTGCGGGCAACCTATCAAAACACCGCCTCTTCATCAAACTCACTCGTCTCCCGCAGTACTACATTGTAAGAGCTTTCATTATCGATGGAGAATTATGTCTTGAAGGCAGCAGTTAGTGATTGCTTTGTTTTGCCTCAGCGGTTTGAAGCTGTACTTGTCTTCACTTGCCAGGTGGTTGAAATGTTTGATGCGGCTAACAGCCCCACAGAGCTGCAGTATAAATACTATTTCCTATCGGTGAGCCAGCTGGAGGGGGAAGATGGGCTGCCCTGTGCTCAGCTACTACAGCAGTTCAAGCCCAATCTGGAGGAGCTGGTACAAGATCTCTCATCTGGTCGAATGGTTCGGCCTGGAACCAAGAGGAAGGTAGATAGCACTTTGTTCTTGATTACACATAAATTGTTCTGCACTTTGGAAGTACTAAGAACCTTCAGGTGGACTGGTACTTAAAAATAATCCAGTAGATTCCCTGTACTTCATATATGTGTGGGTCATTCTTTTATAGCTATCAGGGGAGCAGGGCGCTACTGAGCCTAAAAAACCCAAGCGCTCTGGAGAGATGTGCGCCTTCAATAAGGAGCTGGCCCACCTGGTAGCCATGTGTGACACCAATATGCCTCTTATTGGCCTGCGTTGCGAGGTATAGAAATACTGATTGAAGTGGCATCATGTGTAATAGACATAAAAGCACAACTTAATCATTTAAATTATTTATTTTACCTTTCTCTCAGCTGTCCAATATGGAGATCCCTCACCAAGGGGTCCAGGTTGAAGGAGATGGCTGTAGCCATGCTATTCGTCTTCTCAGGTAAGTCTCGCTATTCTTCAGACTTTACCTTTATAGATACTGTACAAACTTTTTGTTCAGTTGATTAATCAAGCCTCCCTCCCTCCTTCTGTCTTTCCAGGGTACCACCTTCTAAAGGTGTCGGTGAGGAGACAAGGAAAGCTCTGGATCGCTCTCTGCTGGACTGCACCTTCAGACTCCAGGGCCGCAATAATCGCACCTGGGTGGCAGAGCTGGTCTTTGCCAGCTGTCCACTCAACAGCACCTCAAGTAAAGAGCAAGGTGAGATTAACCTCATCTGCTTTGGCCTTTAGCGCAGCAGCTGCTAATTGAGTTTAATGGTAATTCGTGCACCATTGATCATGTGTCAGGCAAAAGTAATGGCGCTGGACATGCAAATGGACTGTCAATTATGAGTATGGCTTTGTGTGTTTATGCAGCCTCCACACGGCATGTCTACCTGACATACGAAAACCCACTGTCTGAGCCAGTGGGAGGACGGAAGGTGGTGGAGATGTTCCTGAATGACTGGAACAGCATCAGCCAGTTGTTTGAGTGTGTGCTGGAGTTCTCTCGTGCTCTGCCTGGTGAGAACCTCGCTTTGACCACATTCACCCATCGTACAGTATTCCTTTACTTCCACGTTAAAGATAAATGTTAGCATGCAGTGTGGATTACAGTGACTGTGACTGTGAATGGACTGTGAGCTGAGTATTTGTGGTAAATGGCACTCCAGTAACCAAAGTCTATCTTCTATTCATCCCTGCAGAAATGCCCTCTTATTTGAGCTTATTTTCTGAAATACGGTTGTATAACTACCGGAAACTGGTTCTGTGTTACGGCAACACCAAAGGCAGCTCAGTAAGTACAGATTTGACTACTGGTTAATTGCCTATTACAGTATGTCTGATGTTTGCTGCACAATTGAATGATCTATGTTACTTTAAACGACATTACCTCTAAAGGTGACAATCCAGTGGAACTCTGTGACCCAGCGCTTCCACCTTGCTCTGGGCACAGTTGGGCCTAACTCAGGCTGCAGCAACTGCCATAACATCATTCTCCATCAGCTCCAAGAGATGTTCAACAAGACCCCAAATGTAGTGCAGCTGCTACAGGTCTGTATAGTGCTTTTTTTTATTGTTTGTACCCCTTTGAGACTCATTTCCTGCACTCTGAGAGTTTCTGTAGTTTTTTTGTATGTACTGCTTTATAGATAACATCTCTCAGTGAAGCATATGTAATTAACAGCAGTGGTTCTTAGTTCTGGAGGCCCCGTCTCTTGCACATTTTAGTTTTTTGTTTTGTTTTGTTTTTTTTGTTGTTTGTTTTTTTTTTTTTTTTTTTCCTGCTCCAACACACCATTCAACTAATCAGCTGGTTGACGGGTCCTTCCTAAGTTGAAGTGGGTGTAATAGAGCAGAGAAAACACCAAAATGTGTGGGTCAGGGGGTCTCCAGGACTAAGGTTGAGAACAATGCTCTGTAGCGCCACTGACAGTTCTTGGCTACATTGATTACTTAATCACTGGCAGGGTTTAAATTCTTCCATGTGGTATTAACTCCAAGTGTTTTTTCTTGTTCCCCAGGTGCTGTCAGACACACAGGCCCCTTTAAATGCCATCAACAAGCTGCCCACAGTACCCATGCTCGGTCTGACCCAGAGGACCAACACAGCCTACCAGTGCTTCTCCATTCTGCCTCAGTCGCCCACCCACATCCGCCTTGCCTTCCGAAACATGTACTGCATTGACATCTACTGCCGCAGCCGAGGAGTAGTGGCCATCCGCGATGGTGCTTACAGCCTTTTTGATAACACCAAGATTGTGGAGGGCTTCTATCCAGCTCCTGGGCTGAAGGTAAAAAAGGCCCCTCTTACCATAGTTAGTAACATTAGATAGAATGCCCTCAGTTAGTGATACTGTGTAATAAATGCCGTCACAATGACTTAATGCCTTAATTTCTTGCTGTTCCCTGCAGACTTTCTTGAACATGTTTGTGGACAGCAACCAGGATGCACGGCGGCGATCGGTCAACGAGGATGACAACCCTCCCTCACCAGTGGGCGTGGACGTCATGGACACACTACTGCCTCACATTCCAGCCCAGCCAACAATCAGAGGCCAAGGAGTCTACCCGCCTCTCACATCTCCACCTACTCCCTACCACGGCAGTGTTGCCCCATCGCCCTCCATGATGCCAACGCAGTCACCAGGTAATGAGTGTGTGTGGTGTCTTGTGTGATTCTTAAGTAAAAACTGGCCTCCGCTCTCTCCATATCATACTCGCTTGGCAGTCCACCATGGTTGATAGGGCATAAGAAGAAGGCAGCAGAGGATTCCTCTGGTCATCTTCCCTCCCATTGAAAGCGCCGTCCAGTCAGCTAGCCTGTCTCTGTGCGAACCTGCATGCATTTGTTGGTATCCATGTGTTCATGTCGTCACATTGACCTGCACATGAAGCATGCTTTAAATCTTGTGCCTGAATACTCATCTCAGCCCTGGGCCCTGCAGCTGCTGTTGTGCTTCGGCTTTAGTGTGCTTATGTGTATGTGAGCAAGGGAGAGACGCAGTCTTGTCAGCAGCTGTCCAATGAGGCCACTGATCAGTTGATTGTGTGCAGGGAACATCCATGCAGCCAATTCCCCTAGTGGAGCTCTGCGGGCCCCCTCGCCCTTCGGCCCCACTCCGTCTCCCTCCTCACTGGGTATTTCTATGGGCCAGACCTCCAACTTTGCCAGTCCGCATGGTAAGTGCCCGAGGGGGCAGGATCCAGAGTTTGGTGGTGGCCACAACACCCTTAATTATATTCTCTGCCGCGGAGGAGCCCTGGGCAGGCTGATTGAGACCGCTCTGTGGGATTCTTTCTTATAGGGACAGCTCTGTGGGCAAAGATGATGTAGAAAATCACTTGTTACTAACATCACTGCACTGAGAGATTAAATGTGGTTTCTAGCTTGAATGGGCACTTGGTGATGGTTTTCAGTACTAGTTTCTTATTTCTTCTGATGCTGTGAATGAGTCCTGACTGACCATATGCATGCACGTTAATATAAGGAGGCCAGAAGCACTTTATCAACCAACTGATAATGAAAGTGTGATCAGTGAATTGTGCTGTTTTGTGTTACTTGAATGAGTTTCTACTGCATGTTTAAATCTCAGAAAAAATTGTTTAATCAAAAATAGACACACGCAACTTGTCTCAGTCTCAAACTGTGCCTGTGTGTTGGTATGTTCTGGGACATAATAACGAGAAAAATGCATACATTTGCAAAATTTGATGCTGGGTCATTTGCTGAGGATATGCCTGATATGTAAAAGAATAAGACTGCAAACCCTGAACCATGATTTCTTTTTCCCCTGCACTGCAGTGAATTTGTTACTACGTAATCAAAATTGATTCCTAGTACCAAAGTTAGTGTCGTGTCTTACTGGGGAAGCTATTTAGTTTAATAATAGTGGTGAAAAAAAAAACACGGATGGATCAGTAAATGATTTTTGACACATTGGCTTCCATTAGCAGTCACTAGTCACATAAACATACCAACATCAAGTGCTTATACAATGCTGAAGTTGACTTTTCACTCGTAGTTGATGTGAGCTTAGTTTGTTATTGAAAGGGGGGGGGAATAAGTATGAAAAGCTAAAAAGTCTGCATGATCAAATAACATACAAGTTCACAATGAAAGCCTTAGAGTGACACTTGCAGTACAAACACTTTCTGAATAAGGAGCTGCACTGACCCCAAGCAAATAATTCTTGGTCCATGACTGTAGTAAATTGTGACATTTACTATTCAATGTTTTTGCTACATGGTGAGCAGCATACAATAATATATTAGGATCTTTGTTTTTAATTCTACAGAGCTGCTGAATTTACAGTCATGTTTCACCCAAAAGTGATTTTGGTTTTGCTGCTCAATGTGGTGAAGAACTGCCTATTTTGAAGGGAAAGGCCATTTGACTGAAATGTAAAAGATCCAGACACTGACTTGTTTTTACATGATGTCAGAATAGCAGTTCAACAGAAACAGACCCTGGGGAAACCATGGTTTACAGCAGCTCACCAGCCACCATTTACGGTAGCAAATGTTCATCTTTCAAATGCTTAGTAACAAGACTTGCAATGCATTTTGGTACACATTCAAGTGATTTGTGCTGTTCTCTGAAAAATTCCAGTGCATTGTTGAAAACTGTACTGCTCTCGTTCACTCTGCAATTATTAGTTTTTGCATTCAGACAGTAAGAAAAATATTAATGTTAATAATAATATATTAGTAATAATAATAATAATAATAATAAAGTCTTCTGTGTAGTGCTTTTATTTTTTGTATTTTTGTTGCAAAATATCTGTACATTCAGGTACTTTTTAGTGCTTTACACTGGAAAATGGGGCTCTGTTCTGGTAAGTCAGTTTGATCTTTGCACTAGTGATGGTGAGAATACAGTGGCTGGTTCATTAAGGCCGTGTTCTCTCTCTGTATTATAGGAGCTTTGGACCCCAGTTCGCCATACCCAATTGTGTCCCCCAGCCAGAGAACAGGCACCTGGCCAGGCTCTCCACAGGTTTCAGGCCCCTCCCCTGGGGCTCGTATCCATGGCATGTCGCCTGGCAACCCCTCTCTTCACTCTCCCATTCCGGATGCCTCCCATTCTCCCCGCGCTGGGCCCAGTGAGTAGACCACAAAATAGAGTGCAGCTAGAGTCAACCTGGCTTATTCAGTGTCAATTCAATTCAATTCAATTTTTGTTTTTTTAAATTATTCATTGTGTATGAGTTTTTGCACAGGTATTGTGTGGTACGTCTCTCTGGGCGCTTTTTAAAACCTTA
>JAILXH010079869.1:0-11095 GCA_023558415.1 Piaractus mesopotamicus | reverse complement strand
ATAATAATAATAATAATAATAATAATAATAATGCTCAAACCTCAATGTTCATCATCAAAAATCACCTAGCTTGCTGATTAAGAAGAGACCCCCTGCACATCCTCCCCCACTCTTCACCACTGATGCAGAGAGCCCAGCAGATGATGTACGGATGGTGGTCTTCAAATTTAAAGCTCATTACCCAGCAGTGCGGTGAGTTCAGTGAAATCAGCAGCTCCCTCTTGTGGCATTGCTACCATCTACTGAAAATGTATGAATTAATTTCTCGATGTTGGGAAATTGATTTTAAGAGCTGAAGTTGAGAGCACTATGTTGCTACACACCTAAAAAAGGAAGGGAAAAATCTCCTTACAGCCTGAGATTCAATCAGTGGCCTTGATTTATTGATATTTGCTTTGTTTGAAGGCAGCATTGAGGAAAGCAGAGCAACAGCAGGTGTGAAGCTATAATCCAACCTCCTTACCAAACCGGTCAAATATATTCTACTATTAAACAAGCTGAAAGTCCTGAAAGCCAGCGATGCATGTAATAAATGCGGCCAACGAGAAGTGAAGACACTGGATTAAGACTGAGTGGAATGTTCGGTATGAATTACCCAGAGGAGTTTAACTCAGAGCAGCTTAACACTGTCTTATTGCACATGCCTGCTGCGCTCATAACTGGAGCTCTACACAGTAACCAAACTCTGAAACAGGATCGGCTCATGAACGCTGAATGAAGCAGAACACATAAACTCTCAGCATGTTCCAGAAACAGGACCAGAGTCAAATATAGAGTATGTGTGGTCTTCTTTAGATTAGATGTTCGGCAAAAATAATTATTCGCTTTGAAAAATACGGGCCAACACAATTGAAATGAACTCTCAGCAGCTCCGACTCCAAGGCATCATCTTTAGCAGGCATATGTTGATAATAAACTGCAAAAAAGAACAAAGCGCACACATCGCAGCTTCGGCTTTATGATCTTGTTTACTGAAATGGAATGCACTTTCACAGCTCAATTACTGCTCTCACTAATTTTGTTTTGTGTCGGAGCACGGAACTTTTCAATATTGGGTCCCATTGTTAGTTTCGCTCATTGGATTTTTGGAAAAAAACAGCATAGAGACTGTTCAGTTGCGATTCGCAATTAATGTCATGGTTCACAATTGCTGCGCTACTAGCAAACCATGTAGTACCAAAATCATTTATTGTACTGCAAATCCATGTTCCAGTGTCATTTTGGATGTTTACTGAGGAGGGTTTGACCACTTCGGTTGTACACTTAATTGGGCCAATTGCAAAACATAAATAGGTCAGTTTAAACCACAACTATTAGCACCTAAACTTCTATCAACCAGCAAAAGAGATAGCAATCATTAGAATCTTAACCAACCATTAGATACTCAGAGCATTTACCAGCTATAAATGTCAAAAATCAGACCGAAAAAAAAAAAAAACTCACAAATTTGCTAGTGCATAATTTTCTGGTTTCTTATCTTGAGATCACAAGATAATTAACTTGTTGTCTCAAGATAACAACTTTGTTATTTTGACATCACAAGATGATTACTTTGTTTTCTATATCAAGATAACAAACTAATAAAAACTAACTTAAAATTATCTTAAAATAACACCTTATCGTTATCTTAACGTTATCTTAAAATAACATGTCTCACGATAACAAGATAACTAACTTGTTATTTCAAGATAACAACTTTATCTCAAGATCACAATAATTAACTTGTTATCTTAAACTAGCAACATTGCTTCTTGAGATCACAAGATAATTAACTTGTTATCTTGAGATAACAAGATAACTAACTAATAATAACAAGATAATTAACACGTTATCCCAAGATAACAACTTTGTTGTCTTGAGATCACAAGATAATTAACTTGTTATTTTGAGATAACAAGATAACTAACTTGTTATTTGAAGACAAAATGATGATAAGATAATTAACTTATCTCAAGACAACAATCCAGAAAAATTATAGCTCTTATAACTTCCATATATATTTGACCTTATGTTGAGCAGTTTTACAGTTACACCTTCTGTAAAAAATCCTGATAAAGAGACTGAAACCTGCTTAGACTATGGCTCTTAGTGATGTTTCTTGGACTTCCAAAAGGCCAAGAGTCATGTCTTTTCTCATTAATTTGCCCTACTTTTTTGTAAGTCAATATCTTAATTATGTTGGTCGTTAACCAGGCATGTTATGTTGTAATTTAGATCCTGGTGGTAGCTAACTGCATACACCAGAGGGAAAATATCATTGGATAATGTTCCATTTCACCTAGCTGTACTTCACTTCAATGAAATTAGAGTGTAAGTACAACAGCATTAGAGTGTGAATAAAGTAGTTTTAGGGGTTTAAATACAACAAACATTTTTATTCCAATGATTACATGAGCCAATAACTACATCCATGCATTTTATTTTTACTTCTCAGAAATCATAAGGTCTTCCTTGAAGGCATAAGAGGCCCTGAGGGTTCCCCTCATCTAATATCACAAGGATAGAAGGGAGGCAATACTGAAGCCAAACCAAAGGTCATATTCAATCAGACTACAATTGCATTAAAATACTGATATTCATAAATCCATCTTTGTCAAACATCTATACTGACATTCTGTTTGCATGTGACCTCACAATTACTTTTCTTTATTATAACAGTGGACAAGCAGGTGAAGAAGCGGGTGGTGTGCAAGTGGGTAAGGTGAATAGGAGGGAATCCATGGTAACACAAACAAAGAGAAATGTACGACTAGGGGATACTGGAACAAAGAGAAAGAAACAAAAAGAAACAAGCTGAGCCAGGAACTCAGCAACCACCATGCAAGACAAAGGGTCTGGTACAGCTGGGGGTGATACTTACTGAGGGGGGATACAAAAAACATGCAGGTGACAGAACACAAGCGGTCAAAGCTAGAGTAACAAGGAGATAAGAACAGGGAAGAGGCAAAAAGGGGAAGAATCTAGCCAGGGACAACATCACTGCATGAAAAGATTCTCTGTTTGTGATGCTCTTATTTGCTCCTTAGGTTCTGCAAGGATTCTTGCTTGCTGAAAGATTTAACTTTGGAATTGGAACCAGTGTTATCTGGCTGGGTGCAATGGCTCTCTATAAAGGTGAACCTAACAACATTTTCAGAGTGAATAACTGAAGTGTTGCGCTGCTGTGTGTATGAGGTCACATCAGCTCTATTATCCCTCCAAAACAACAAACATCCACCGAGAACTGGATGAGAAAATAACACCTTCGGATTGTCCCTGTAGACACTAAACAGATTCAGAGAGAAAGCTTGCCCTTTTCTTTTGAATGCAACAGCCAAATCAGATCATAATACTTGTACTGTCCTTGTTACACTCCTCTATAGAAAAACTGTAATTTGGGCCAGCTAAGCCAAAGAGAGGAAAAAAAAAGTGAATAAAAAGACAGAGTAAATAGACAGACAGCTCAAAGTAAAGAAGGAAAAGTGGTAGATAACATGTAGAGAGTATTTTCTATGGAAGGTAATACATGGTTTGTCACTGTACCCTTACGGACAACAAGCAAACCTCTTGAAACCTAATCTCAACAAACAGCAGAGATCACGCCAGCCGTATGAATCCTCACCAACTTTCTGAAACTTCACCAAGCACTAGAAATCTCACCAAAACTCTTTAACTTCACCAGATTTCACCAACCATCAGAACCTCCACCAACCAGCAGAATCTTTGTTACCCTTCAGAAACTCACCAACCGTTACCAGCAAAACAAACAGCAGAAATATCATAACTCTTAGGCATCTCATTGACCACAGAAGATCTCACCAACCACCAGAACCTTCAAAAAACAGCTGAAGCATTACCAACCATTTAAAACTTAAAAACCATTAGAGATGTCACAGATCATTAGAAACTTCACCAACCAGCAGAAGCAGAAACATTTAAATCTTCATCAACCTGCTGAAACATAACCACACATACAAAATCAAAGATCTCTCCCAACATCCGAAAGTTCATAACCATTAGGCATCTCATCACCACTGAAGATCTCATCGACGACCAGAACCTTCATAAAACAGCAGAAGCATTACCAACAAAAGTCAAACCAACCAACCAAACCTAAACAACCATTAGAGATTAGAGAAGGTATTAGAAACTTCACTAAACATCTGAATCTTTATCAACCTGCTGAAAGATAACCACACTTCCAAAATGTTACAAATCAGAGGTTTGACCCAGCAGCAGAAACGTCATAACCATTAGGCATCTCATTGACCACTGAAGATCTCATCAAACACCAGAACCTTCATAAAATATAAAAGCATTACCAACCAAAGTCAAACCAACCAACAACCTAAACAACCATCAGAGATCTTACAGACCATTAGAATCTTCACCAATCAGGAGAATCACTGTTACCCATCAGAAAATCACCAACCTTTAGAAACTTCACCAACCAGCAACACAAAGGGCAAAAACAACCAGAACCTTCATAAAACAGCAACAGCATTACCAACCATTTGCAACCTAAACAACCATTGGAGATCTTAAAGATCATTAGAAACTTCACCAACCAGCAGAAACCATTAGGAATATCATTAAGTATTTAAAACTTCATGAAACATCCGAATCATCATCACCTTGTTAAAACATAACCACACACCTACAATGTTACAATCAGAGATCTCAACAGCAGAACTTTATAACCATTAGCGATCTCACTGACCTTTAGATTCTGCACCAACCAGCACAATCTGCACCAGAAGAGATCTCACTGCCAATTTTCCTGAAAGGATTTTGTTGTTTGAAACTGTAATTCCAACCTAGCTACTAGGTAATAACTAAAAACGCTCGGACAAACATATCCCTTATGTGTACAGATGGCACCTTCCTTGCAGCAAGGGAAGATGGTCCTTTTCCACTGGTCAGCAATTTCTTCACTGTCTGCAGGTCTAATTTACATTTAGAACAGACATTAACTAGTCCTAAACATTTCAAATGCGATCTCCTAGGACTCTTGACTTTGGGGTCAAGAGTGTGTCCATGGCGCTTTGGACGTTGGCAGGGGTTCAGCCTTTTTGAGAAAAATCTCGGCTAATGGTAAAGCAGCTCTTAAAAGTAATTACACATCATCTAGATCATGAGAGCTGGAAACGTTCAAAGGTGAAAGGCAGAATTAGACGATATTAGAGAAAGACAGAGTTTCTGAGTTGACTAAGAGCTCAGGGGATGAAAACATTGAGTCATTGGAAAGAATAATTAAAAAGAATAATTAAATACTAATGGAAGTAGGGCCTCACTAATGAAAGTGAGGCCGTTCACTGTAGAATTTCAATGCATACATAACTATGCACATTCACTCATCTCATTAGGACTGCTATTAATGCTGTGGCTAGGCAAGCACTTTAGAACAGCACTAATAGTGTGATGTAATCAGAGGCGGGGGGTGGATTCTGAAAAGCAGATTTACCTGAAAGGACTTTTTCACAGTCCAAGAAAGAAAGAAATTGTGAAAAAACTAACGCAGAAACAAAGTATAAAGTAGATGAGAAGGAAAACAGTTGTGTTGAGCAACACTAACTGGCGAAACCCCTGCAGTCATAAATCAAAGCTTGTTGTAAGATACTGAGGCGCAGCAACAGTTTGGCCAGTTCTACTGCAAATCAAAGGCATGCACTGAATCCAAATAGGCCTGCAGCTATATGCACAACAGCAGACCCAACAGTTCTTTGTGCAAGACTATTGAATGTGAAAAAGAGCTGTAAACACAGACATTTCACATTGTTTCAAGTAATACCCCAAATGAACATACAGCTTGGCCACTGCTTTTGACTCACAAGCCCCACTGTGACAACTGACCATTGAACCAGTCTGGATTCGGTTTGCTGTTCTACAGTAGAGGAGATAATTCCTGACAGCTTGACAATCTGGAAAGAGGATAGAAGGAGACCAGAAAGTAACTCTCAACATGTCAAGATCAAAAGTCTTTCCTCAAACATCCCACTTGGCCTCCATTTTCAGGTATTCCTAACAAATCCATAACCATTTTTGCCACTGCAATTGAGCACTCTCTCAAAATGATCATGGCATAGCAGCAACCTCAATGCAAGCAAAAAGCCATTTGTACATAGATCTTAATCAGATCAAGGCAAGAATGGTGCAATAATCAAGGGTTACTTCTGAGGAGTTTAGATATAAGATAACCCAAAACTCCAAAACTGAAGTTCAAAAAATTATAAAAACATATAGAGAAAACAGGCATGCAAGACCTGGTAGACCATAAAAAACTGCCCTGATCAGATAAGCAGCAATTAATGCTTTCATCTTTGGGAGACAGAAAAAAAATCAAGCCTGAACAAGAAGTCGTTACTGAAAAAAAGAAACAGGAAGGAACTTTGCAAATCAAACGAAGAAGCTGCTGGTGTTCAGAACAATGGACTGGCCACCTAACAGTCCAGACCTCAACATCACTGAATGTGTTTGGGATAACTTGGGTCATGAGAAGCAGAAAGTACGGCCAACTTTTAAGACCAAACTTTGAAAGTGAGAAAGATGTCAAAGCTATGTTCAACAATAATCTGAGATCTTCTCAAAAATTGCTCCAGCGACTTCCAGAAAAGTAGTCGGATTTCAGTTATGCTTCAGGAAACGTTATTTGCAAACTACGTAAAATTTCTCCAACAAATATACTCCAATCCTCTTATTCTACTTTCTCCACAATCCACTTTTGGGAGAATGAACTAAGGTCTACAACCAATTTGTTGTATAAATTGAAAGGTAGCCAGGATCCTTATTGCTTCATACAGTTAGTATTTCCATGCACATGTTTTGGGAATGTCCCACTGTGGATTTTATTTTGGCCTTATGTTCAGGATATTCCTTCTAGTATTCCGGGAACATCTTTGCATAGGAATTCTTTGACTCCGCAGAGCCATTGGCCATCCATCAAATGCTTTTCTTGGCGTGTCTTATGACGACCAAAAAGACAATTTTAACTTTGGTATTTTTGAGCCATCTGTTCCAGGCACTCATATCTGGCTTACCTACCTCTGTGTCCCTTTTGGATATAACATATAATGGCTTGGACATATAAAGCCAAAACAAAGACAATTATATCTGGTCAGATATCACAGAGGATCTGTAATACTTATTAGAAAATCAATGACCTCTGCAAGTTAATGTATTCTTCAATGTCTCTGTGAATGTGTTTTTATAACACTGTCAGGGTCTGCAGTCTTTCTGGTCAGCCTTTTATCATGCATTACAGTTTTGTTTGTTCATTCAGACCCATATGGATAAAGAGAGCAGTAGTTATGTATTACTGCTGCACCACACAGTGATGGATCTCTCTGGACAAAAATAATGTCTTTTTATGAGCAGCACATAATAAACTGTCACAAACTGTGTCTATGTGTGTGTGTTACTCTGAAAGGCTTCAGAACAAACCTAGTGAATATAGCAGTTCCAGCTCAACATAAAAACCAGGCATCAATAAAATGGTGAAAAATATTCCCAGATGAGCTGCTTATATCACAATATTCTCACAGGCAAATGTTCTATACTATTCTGCCAATTCTGCCCATGTGCTGTATAAGTCTAAATGCACATATATCGCTGCTGTCGGAACAAAACCTTGTATCTGCAGAATGGTAACTTTACAGGAGAAGGCAAAAACATACTTCACTTTTATTGTAATTAAACCAAATGCTTTTTATAGAGTAATTTTGGGCTGTTTCTTTTGGTCCATTCATTAAGAAATTTACAAATAATGTTAAGGGCAACAGGCACTTTCAAATTTTGTCAAGAACTGAAAAACCAAAAAAAATGGAGATGTGAGGTTTTGTTCTGACAGCAGCGATATGCACCATTTACATGGAAAAAGGCACGTGAGCTCCCCGGACAAAAAAAAAAAAAAATTAGTCACCTTGCATGTTTACGGTGGTAGTAATTTCAGGATCCTGCAGATGGCATTGCACAAGGATGATTGGGCTATAAATACCTGCAGAGTGTGTGACAGGATTCATAGATTGAGAAGAGGTGGTACAGTGCAGTGAATGTCTCATTCAATGTGCGGAAAATGGGTCGCAAAGCAGATGTTAATAATTGGCAAAAAAGGAGTGAAGAAAGTAGCTGATTTTGCAGGTGTATCGAACCATACAGTCATATGGGTCTACCAGCAGTGGCAAAAGTCCCAGTCTACAGTCACAATTGTGGCCGAAAGACGAAACTGACGAGCAGGGACCGCCGTCGTGTTTCACACCAATAAACTATGTCAACTACACATTCCCTCCAAAACCACATCAGGACTACCCTTATCCCCAGTTTGCTCCACCCCAGAGAAGAAAATAATGCTCATGAATGGAAACTGGGGTTGCATTTTGTTTTCATGAAAGGATGCAAGAAAGACAGGTCTAGGTTTTAAATAAACCAGTCATAAGCAGTCTTTTGGGTTGAGTGGGATTCTGCAGCTCTGGATGCGAACTGACTGCAGTGAATTGGCCGACACACATTCATGTTAGAGTACATTCCAACCAAAGTTCAAAAGACTCCATCCAGTGAACATTTTTAATTCACAATTTGGTATATATTGGTGTCTTCAGTGCTATTCAGGGAGACTTTTTTTGTTGACACTGCTCTGTCTTGGTCAATGAACTAAGCTCCCCAGACAAAACAATTAATCACCTTGCGTGTTTAAGGTGGTGACTCATTTTTTGTCCGGGGAGCTTACGAATAAAAATCGCTTTGCAAATTCAGCTATTTCCCTCACACTATGGAATTTGGCACGCCCAAATGCAATCACTCCTTTTTGCCAATCATTAAAATCTGCTTTGTGACCCCTTTTCCACACATCAAACAAGTCATTCACTGCACTGTACCACCGCCTTCTGGCACAGCCTGAAGTTACTACCACCTTAAACATGCAAGGTGACTAAACTTTAGTCTGGGAAGCTTACATTTTGACCTGAACTTACTGATAGTGAACTCTTTCTATTTGCCTTTTGAAAACCCTGCATCTCACTAGCATAGAAAGGGTTCAATGTGAAATTTACATGATGATCTCTGGACCAAATATGACTTAATTTCAATGCATATTGAGGCCACATCGTAAAACACTTCTCATTGTAGTTTTTCACACATGTACGTCTGGCCCTCAATGACCCATCTACCTACCATGAGATCTGAACCAATCTAGAGTGGCCTTCAGTACCGCAGAACAGCACCATAATGACCCTAAAACCAACCAGCTCAACACTTAAGGATTATCTGAGGAGAGCAAATAGAGATTGATGCATCCAGCTCTACAGGTGTTTCAGCAAATCAGGTGGCATTAAACCTTAATTTGCGAGATAGAATCTATCCAATTTAACACTATGAACATAATTAAATCTAATCTCAAAAACATTCTCTCTGCATTGAAAATGGAGGCAGTTTGCTTGGCGTGGTCTAGTTCAATACCCCATATGCAGAACCTAACAAAGCCTCAACTATTCTGTAATTTGTTCCACAGTGTTCCGTTAATGGGCTTTAAATTGGTTCAGAGCTGGATGGTCAATGAGAGGGCTAACAATCAGTAAACACTGAACACAACACAACAGTGGAGCGGAATACAAATGAACAGTCAAACACCACACCTGTTAGAAAACAAATCAACAACATTATTCAAATCTGACGCGTAAACACATCTGGACAACACTCATCAGCATGATGTGACAGCCAAGTTTTGTTGGCCTACGAAGTCATGTTAGTTATCAAGCTATCCTGATGATCCCAGCTAGCTGTCAAGGTAAATCTTTCATGTTGAGCAACTTCTTGCTGCTTTTTTTTTTCAATTTTGTGGCTATATTTCACATTATAAGAGTGCAAAACAAACCATAGTGTCAAATACATTGGCTCAAGAAATGTCCATTAATCAGCTGCGGGCATCTTAAGACTTGATACCCTCTAATATCACAGCTGTTTTTATTTTTGTGATAAAATAAAGATATGTTTTAATTCATTCATCAATTCACTGGTACCACTGGGCAAAACGGGAATATTGGGAAATATGAAGTAGTCAGTCATGTGACTTATGTATATGCATTTACAGTTTTTATTCAGTAAATGTGCATCCTTCATAATCAATCGCATTCCTTTTTTTATTGGCAAAATAGTTTTTCACCTCAAAATGAAGTGAATAAATGGGAAGTATTGGTAATTTTATTCAATATTTGCCATAATCATCAAGTCTCTGTTCATAGCAAACACTGAATAAGTCATCAAGCCCAAATTTAACTTATTTATTCGCTGTATATTAAAATAAGATTGATTAATTATGGCTTGTATTAGTACCTAATTGGAGGTCTGTTGGAGGCAGTATCAGGTGACTTCTAGAGTTTATTACTTTAGAGTTGATTATATTAATGTGTAATAAATTAGTATTACTCCTAAATGCTTTCCATATTTTAAGATAGACATCACTAACTAGAGGTTAAAAAGTGCTAAACATTTTTTTTCCCACCAGCTTGTATCATACATTCAATATATCGTCATAATTTTGCAGCTGTTAGTTATTTTCACATAACAGACATAACGTTTTTTACTGTTATAGGTCATAATATATGAATAAAGCTCAAATCATAGTGAATTAGAGGTGTCCAATTTGGGCTTTACTGAACAAAGAACAAGACCTCAATAAACCCCCAACAGACATTCCTTACAATACAGTCTTAACAGATGTTTTATTGGTTCAGCCAACATAGCTTAAGATTTATTAGTAAGAGGATGGTGGTTCATCTTTCTGGCAGTTAGTCGATTATGTTATGTTTAGTGTTGAAACATTTGTCGACTTTATGAACAATATGACTGCTGATATTGTTGATATTGCTGATTCCTAAAATGGAGCCCAAACAAAAGTACCTTCAAACTCTGAATACTTAGGGGTTGAGGAGTAATAGTAATTTTAGAACTCTTTTTCAGAATTGAGAATTTGATTGTTGGTGAGAAATTTAAGTAAACTAGGCCTCATTCAACAATATCTTCTGCGTTTTTTTCCTTAAATTTGTTCTTGAAAAAGGTCCTAAGAAAAAGTCTACATCAGATTAATGACGCAGAATTGTTCACACCTTTGTGCTCTTGAGTGTGT
>JAILXH010079857.1:3456-15583 GCA_023558415.1 Piaractus mesopotamicus | reverse complement strand
AGTGGCCAGCAATGAGTCCGGATCTAAATCCCATTGAACACCTGTGGAGAGATCTTAAAATTGCTGTTGGGAGAAGACACCCTTCAAATATGAAAGACCTGGAGCAGTTTGCAAAAGAAGAGTGGTCCAAAATTCCAGTTGACAGGTGTAAGAAGCTTGTTGATGGTTATAGGAAGCGACTGATTTCAGTTATTTTTTCCAAAGGGTGTGCAACCAAATATTAAGTTGAGGGTGCCAATAATTTTGTCCGGCCCATTTTTGGAGTTTTGCGTGAAATTATGTCTTTTTTGGCTTTTTTTTCTCTGTTTTTTTGTGTTGTTCCAATACACAAAGGAAATAAACATGTCTATAACAAAACGTGTAATTGCAATAATTTTCTGGGAGAAATACTTTTCTTTTCTGGAAAAATTTCAGGGGTGCCAACAATTTCGGCCATGACTGTATATGGTCAGCAATTCAATGTTCTTGCTGTGCGGTTGGTAGCAGACATGTTATAACGTTACTGGCCCAGGTCATGACTAAGAGATAGGAGTCGTGAACCCAACCATTCAGCGCTTGCATGCTGGCCCTATAAACAGCTATTTTATCAATTTAGATGTCACCACTTCCTTCCTGGTTAGCACTCCTTGCTGAAAATAAAGAAATTAAAAGAGGAAAACTTAT
Organism: Piaractus mesopotamicus; assembly: GCA_023558415.1. Lineage (NCBI taxonomy): Eukaryota > Metazoa > Chordata > Actinopteri > Characiformes > Serrasalmidae > Piaractus > Piaractus mesopotamicus. The sequence continues at coordinate 14,920 of JAILXH010079857.1, read as the reverse complement.
TAAAAAATTCAAAAATATTCAAAACGTTTTCCAATAAAAAGGTGCTCTGCTAACTGCTACTCACAATAAATCTCTTTTGGCTTCCATGCCTGATGCTCAATCTTCTCTATTTCCTTCTGAACTCTTCCTGCAGCCAAAAAAGAATTACATAAAAAAATCAAATAGAAATGATCTTTACTATAATCCCAGTTTAAAAATAAGAACACTGGGAAACACAGTGCTGTTTAATTTAATATGTATGCATACCACACAGAAGTATCTATGAAGAATACCATAAATAGTCTTAAAGTGGATGAAAACATCACATGGGATAAATTAACCAACATTAGCCAGCATAGCTCCTGCAACGTCTAAAGCAGCTTTTCAAAATTTCCAGCCTGTCTCACATCAAATTTATAAAAATGCATTCCTACATTATGCTACTGTCATTTGGGATTTTCCTAGTATCTGTGAGAATCATGGCTCAGCCAAGTTTGGGCAAGAGGTAATTTTCTGGATACTGATTATTTGGGTGCTCATTGGTGGTTTTACATATGAAATACAACCTCAATAAATTGGGATGGTATGGAAAATGCAAATAAAAAAAGAAAGCAGTGATTTATAACATTTTCTTTGACTTGTACTTCATTGCAGACAGTGTGAACACAAGATATTTCATGTTTTCTCTGATCAGCTTCATTTCATTTGTCATTTAGACCTGCAACACATTAAAAAAAAGTTGGGACGGGGTCAATTTAGAGCTAGTAACAAGGTAAAATAATTAAATAATGATGTGATTTGAAACAGGTAATGCCAAAAGGTGTTTGTAATCATGATCTGCTACAAAAGCAGCATCCAGGAAAGGTTTAGTCATTTAGAAGCAAAGATGGGCCAAAGATTGTCAGTTTGCCAACAAATGCGTGAGAAAGGAATCTGGAGAAATTTCAGTGTGTAAAGGTCAAGGGTTGCACCTAAGCTGAATAACTGTGCTCTCAGAACGCACTGCATCAAAAACCGTCATTCATCTATAAGCTAAATAATCACATGGGCTCAAGATTACTTTGGCAAACATTTGTTGGTCACTACAATATGTAGTTATTTCCACAAATGCTTTACCGTGCCAAAAGCAAGCCTTATGTTAAATGTGTCCAAAAACGTTGTCAACTTCTCTGGGCTCAGAGGCAACTGAGATCGACCATCATACAGTGGAAACATGTATTTGAGGTATTTTTTGGAAGAAATGGACACCATCTGCTCCGAACCAAAGATGAAAAGGACCATCCAGATTGTTATCAGCAACAAGTCCAAAAGCCAGGGTCTGACATGGTATGGAGTTGTGTCAGTGCCCTTCTATATATACAATCTATATATACATTTATATCTATATATCAATCTATATATACATTTTGACATTAAAGGTCCCACCACAGAAGTGTAAGTTACCTTTAATGTCAAAATGTATATATAGATTTAGGAGATTTAGGATAGAGATTTTGGAGATTTTGGATGTGCTGCCTTCAAGACAACATCTTTTCTGGGACACCCATGCATATTTCAACAAGACACAACAAAACCACATTGTGCACACATTACAAAGACATGGCTGTGGAAGAAGAGGGTGTGAGTGCTAGACTGGCCTGCCTGCAGTCCTGATCTGTCCCCAATAGACGTGTGGGGATCTTAAAATGCAAAATGCAAATCGAGGATCTTTGCTGTCGCACACCTTTAAACTTGTTTGCAGGATGAATGGGAAAAAGTTACACCTGAAATGCTTCATCATTTGGTGTCTTCAGTCCCTTAATGTCTTTTAAGTGTTGTGAAAAGGATTGGCAACATTAAAAAGTGGTAAATACTTTACTGTCCCAACTTTTTAAAAATATGTTGCAAGAATCAAAATTGATTGAAAACAATACAATTTACAAGGTAAAACTTCAAATAATGTGCTGTTGTATTGTTTTCAATTTAATATAGGTGAAAAATAATTTATAAATCACTGTTTTCGGTTTTCATTTTAATTTAACATACCGTCCCAACTTTTTCTGATTTGGGATTGTATGTCATTTTCAGCTCCCTGCTGTGTGACTCCTGTCTGTCACGCACTGCATTCAGTGCAGTGGCCTATGCAAGAACTCGCGAGGCAGACAGCCATGGCAATGTTGCTTTTGGTTCACAGTCAAATATTAATTTTCATGTTTAAATGTCTTTTTTTACAGTTTGATTATATAATTGAATTTTGAATATTCATTGACAGCCCTAGTAGCTACTGTAAAATACCAGATAGAAACATGTTATGCGACTCGCTGGGGGGGCCACTGGGGGGAACCAGCGCTTGTTATTAGGAGGGTCGTGGCCCCCCTTGGCCCCCCTTGATAGCACCATTGAAATGGAATTTCATTAAACGTAACAGAAAAACATTTAAACCATTCAAGTAGTAAAGGGAAAATATGATCAGTAAAAAAGAAAAAGTGCTGCCATATTAGTGCTAAATATTAGACACAAAATAGACATACAATAAAATATACAAAAAAGTACAACATACAAAATCTTAGGCTACTACAAATATTATACTATTATTTCCAGACAGAAGATCATCCTTATTTCACTTTTTTTTAATCACAAGACATCTTAACTGTTACCTGGAGTAGTTTCATTTGTTACACTATTTGTAATCGGAGGTAGAAATGGTGGTACTTGATTTTCAGCATCACCTGAAACACAGAAAAAGTCTTGATTAGTAGTGGGAGATGTACCAGTTTACCCTGCATACCAGTTGAAATTTTTTTAAGGTATTAGTTTTGGCATTACTGTTCTTACTGTTATTACTTATTAAAAAAGAAGGGACATGCAGATTAGTAAGCCATAAAAACAGTATCAATTAACACAAGCACATTTTTTGTTGCGCTCATTTAACTATTTTGTGTGACCTGACTTTATATAAACTCCTGTTTATTTAAAGCCTCCAATGCATCATCTCTCTTCTACTACATCACTTCTTTGTTCTTCACTGTTGATTCTACAGTATGATTTTCCAAGAGTAAATACTTTACCTCCATCATTTCCTTCTTCCACACTCTTGCCTTTATTAGGCATGCTGCTGGATTGAACGTCCTTGTCTTGAGTCTGTCTCCCCTCTGAACTATTGGGTACAGCAGATGGACTCTGGTTTTGTCCAGTGCTTTCCTGACCCTCCTCATTGTGATATGAAGCTCCTGCAGAGATCATACATCATATCCACTGAACTGAAATTCATGGGATTGAACATATAATTCAAAATCTGGAGCATAGATGCGGATGGTGGATGAAACTTACTCACTCTGCTTTTCAAATCGATAAAATAAGGAATTTACCATTAATTTAGTATCATTTAGTAACATTTCATAGGGGGAACACTTCATCAACTTGTCACAATACATACTGAGCAACCTTTAAAATTGATGTTTCCATTATGTAGCCGTTCTTATACCATACTTTACTAAGTTCTTCATGTAAAGAGAGGATGTGAATGCTTTCAAATGTGAAGGACATAAAACTTGTAAACACAGGCGCCAGTTATGGGGAGCATCATCCCCCTCCACACACACACACAAAACTAAAGCAGGACAGGGCAACATCCTAGAGTAAAGCTTGGGAAAAGCCACGGTAGTAAACTGCACAGAACAGTCTGAAAACAGCTGCTATAGTAACACTGATTTTAACAGTAGGAATTTTAAGCATGCAGCGTTGCTATGGGAAAAACTGTGCTAATCTGCACATGCGCATGCTTCACTCATGGATTCTTTCTGTCTAGTTTGAAAGTGCAGTGCAGGTGGAAATTAGACAGTCACAGGCTGCATTTTTGCCTGAGCTACTTTCTAAATGCACTGCAGCCACGGAAAACACATTTTCTTTTTTAATTTTATCCATTTAATTTAATTACAAGATTTCAAATTTTTTAAAAAAATATTTCAAATTTGACATTAAAGTTCTTAGTATTGCAACTTGTACACTGTTAGAAATAAAGGTATTGTGAAGGTACATTTTTCATTCATCAAGGTACAAACTATGTAAATGTACCCTCAAAGGTACAACAGTGTTTTTAAGGTCCAATTGTGTACCTTAAATAAGTTTTCCCAGTGGAAAAGTATGTTTTGTACCTTTTTATAACTTAATGTTTTAAAACAGAACAATAAAATAAAAAGCATGAAGACGAGACAGGGTGTGTGGAGTACAACTAAAGGTACTAAGATTTACCCTTGAGGGTACCACTCCAGTGACAAGAGGGGTACTGCTCCTTTATGAAAAGGTATGAAATGTGAAGAAGGCAAAAACACTGCCATATTAGTGTTAAATATGAGACAAAAATGAGCATACAATGCAAATAAAATAAGCATAAAACATGGCATATAAAACAATACAGGCTACCACAACTAATCTACAATTAGTTTTAAACGCAAAGTCTAAAAAACAGCAAAACTAAAAATATGTCAGATTCTTGGACAGCCTAAAATTATCATTAGACATCCTGTCTGTTACTTTGAGTAATTTCATTTGGAAGATAATTTCTAATTATATGTAGCTGTGGTGTTGCAACATTTTAACCATCATCTGAACACAGAAAACAAACAAAAAAATTAGTTCTTGATCAATCGTCTTGATCAATCAATTTCTGATCATAATAAATGCACAACTTTGCCTTTTATGTTCATATTGCATAACCTGACTATGTATAAACTCCTGCTACTCATTATTCTCCAGTGCTTTATCTCTCTTCTAATACATCTTGTTTTTCACTGTTGATTCTGCAATATGATTTTCCTGCAGTAACTACTTTACCTCCATCACTTCCTTTTTCTGCATTCTCACTCTTATCAGCCATGCTGCTTAATGGATCATCCTTGTCTTCAGACTGTGTATTCTCCTGATAAGTGGGTGCAGCAAGTGTAGTCACCTCACCATTAAATGGAGAACCTGCAGGTTAAAAAAACAGAGAAAGCCATATGCCACGTCCACTGAACTGAAATTCATGTGAGTGACCTTATAATGTAAAATCTGTAGCACATATGTGGATGGTGGATAAAACTTAACACTATGTATTTTGGCTGTACCTTGCACATGTATTTAAAATAGATAAAACAAGCACTTTACCATTCACTTTTTAAGCATCCATAAGAGGATTCAGCAGCTTTCAACAATTCACTCAAAATTATAACCATGACAAGAATTAGGAGTGGAATAATGTATCATGACATTGTAATTCCAATGCAAACCTGTGTGCACTGTGCTGAAGTGACAATGCATCAAGGAGAATATACATTCTCTTAATGATGCCATTTTGTGCATTTTCATTGTTTAAACACCAAAGTTTGCAAACAACACCAATAAGCAAGGTTTATCTTAACTCCTAGGTTTGGTGTCATAGGAAGTTCTGCAAAATAATTATGGTCATTATTTCTCTTCATGTGAATTTTGTTAAAACTATTTGGATGGATTTGAATATCAGGAATTAACAGCTGAAAGAGCTAGCACAATACATACTGAGCAACCCTTAAGTACATATTTCTGTTCTATAGCATTTATTATTCTATTGTCTAGGGTTAAACTTTAGAGCTGCCATTAACAACAATTTTCTATCGATTACTCTATCAACTATTTTACCAATTAGTTGATTAATCTAAATGATGAATTTTCCTCCATAAAATAAAATTGACCATTTCATTTGCGTTCATTCTATTTTGACGACAAAATAAATACTCACACAAAGAAACTGATGTCTAAAATAATGACATGAATAAATTAGATGAGGTACGTGTCCCATCAAGTCCAATGCGCACGAACACACACACTAGCACTGTGAACCTAGAATAAGCACAGATTCTATCCTAAACATATTCTCAAACACTTATTCAATAGAAATATACGGTGGCTACATTACAATAAGTAGTTTAACAAACAAGAATTACACCCTTTTCCGGTGTTGCATTCGATTCAGTTCCCCCTCAAATGTATGTCTCCTTAGGCATGTGCATTCACTGAACAGAAATCAACACCAAGCAACTCTGGAACAATGGAAAGCGAAGAAGTTCATGAAAGGCTTCACGTTTCACAGCCGTTTATCATTTATTCTGTCAACCTTTCAGCCGTACAATTTTTTAACCTTTTCGCATTCCACAGTTTAAGTGTTGCTTTGATTTTTGGCCTGTGAATGTGCGCGCCCCAGGACTGGATTTGCGAAGGAGAAAGTGAATTTAAAGAGGAACTGAATCCGCTGCAACACCGACGGTTTAAAACACTGATGTTGATACATTTTCCGTGTTGACATCATCAGTTATGTCAACTAATCGCAGGAGCCCTATGATACAGTTCTTTAGTAGAGTTTTATTCTGCAAACATTATGTATCTTACTTGTATGTGCTTTTCCATCCATATTGTGGTCCTGCTGCTCCTTTTCTTTCTCTTCTTTCGTATCTGATGGCTCCACTGCCTGTACTTCAGCCAAGTCTTCAGCCAAGTCTTGTTTTTGTTGCACAGTGTCAGTTTTTTCTTGACTGCCCTTAACTTCAGTGTAATCGTTTTGTAAAGGTATCTCTTCATCTGGCTTTTTTTCTGAATCTATTCAAAATTGTGAGGTAAACATGCTCAGAACCATAAGCCAGAACATATATCAGAGCTATAATTCATCACAGGTAATCCACTTCATTTATTAAATGCATTATCAGGAGAAAGGTTAATTCTAAATATGTTATCTTAGAGAGGAATACCTATGATGAATCACAGCATCAGTCACCAGCCTTGGCCTCATCTGTATACAAATCGTTTCCAAAAAATGTGCAAAATGTAAATAAAAACAGGATGCAATGATGTGCAAATCATTTAAACCCAATATTCAATTGAAAACAGTACCAATACAACATAGCAAATGTTGAAATTAAGAAATTTTATTGTTTTTTAAGAAATACATGCCCATTTTGAATTTGATGCCAGCAACACATTTCAAAAAAGTTGGGACAGGGGCATGTTTACCACTACGCTGCATCATCTCTTCTTTTAACAACACTCTGCAAGTGAAATGTTTTCTTATTCCTGCTTAATATAGAATTTCAGCTGCTCAACAGTTCAGGGTCTTCTTTGCCGTATTCTTCATTTCACAATTCATCGCACCATAGGACACCTTTGTACTTCACCTCAGTCCATCTTAAATGAGCTCGGGCCCAGAGAAGACAGCAGCGTTTCTGGATCCTGTTTATATATGATTTCTTCTTTGCATGATAGTGGACGCAGCAGAGAAATTTGTTCACAGACAGTGGTTTTCTAATTGGGCCGGAGAGCCTGAAGATCACAGCCATCCAATATTGGTTTTTGGCCTTGAAACCTACAGAGATTTTTCTGGATTCGTTGAATCTTTTAATGATATTATGTTCTATACATGATGGAATCCCCAAGTTTTTTTTCTATTTTATGTTGAGAAATGTTATTCTTGAATTGTTGCACTGTTTTCCCCACACAGTCTTTCACAGAGTGGTGAACCCTCCCCATCTTTACGTTTGAAAGACTCTGTGGGATGCTCTTTTTCTACCCAGTGATGTTACTGACCTGCTGCCAATTAATCTAATTGAGATGATTCACCAGGTGATTTTCTTAACATTACACAACTTTACTTTTTTTTTTTTTACCCCAATCCAATTTTTTTGAAACTGTCGGTATCAAATTCCAAATGGGCACGTTTTTTAAAAAAAAAAAATCCATTTTTAGTTTAAACACTTGCTATGTTGTCTTTGTACTATTTTCAATTAGACAGAATTTAAATGATTTGCACATCATTGCATTCTGTTCTTAATTACAATTTGCACACTGTACCATATTTTTTTAGAAACAGGGTTGTACTGATAGTAGCCTTCTGCTTTGACACAAGAACAAAAGAAATACTGTAACCAGAGCTAACTGTAGAAAAATATTCCCATCATATTTCTATGTTAGTATATTTATAAATTGTCATACCATTTCCTTTGTTCCCTCTCCCACATATCCCTCGTTTTATTCCAAAGTCTAATCCAGCGGCCACACAACCAATGACTGCTACAGATAAGATAACTGCTACAATTATGGCAACCAGCGATTTACCAGGTCCATCTGCATAAAATAACAGTAATAACAAAGTAAATAACAAATAATCTACATTCAATATAAATTACATATTAAATTTCTATAGATCATGTTGTAATTGGAGTGACTGTGCTGAACAAAATTTATTTCACCAATTAATGTATAAGATGGTGGTAACACAATATGATTCAAACCTAAAGTATTAAGTGGTTATCAACAATAAACTGCCAAACTTTATGAAGGGAAGCATTACCTGTGTTACATTTCTGAACAGAAAACTCTGTGCTCTTCGCATGCAGCTCATTTTTTGCAGTGCAGATGTAGATTGATTCAGGGCTTTCCTCATTGCTGATGCTGATTCTCTCTCCAGTTTTAGGGAACTCTTTTGGCCCATTCCAGGAAAATTCTGCCCAAACAGAGCCCACTGAACACAGGAGTGATTTTTCTGTACCGTTTACTTCACAGGTCACTTCTGGCTGTGGAAGTGCATCTGAAGGTAGAACGTGTCCTTTTTAGGCAAGGTTCAATGAAGGATCACATATGAAAATGTACAGAATACTAGATGAAACACCAATATTTAGCATTGACAAGATTTTCACTGATGTGAACTTTTGATGTTTCCTGATGTTTTGTTGTACTCAATAAAATACAAATGGAATAAAATATGTGCATGAAAAACTGATGTCTTAATAGCTCTACAGAAACGAATATTTGATGATTTCACCTCATGTCTTAAAGGCCTGGAACACACTATTTGTGGAAGCATTGTGAAAATGTAGTGTGCATATGGAACAATAAAAACTTCAAGGGGATTTCTGGCCTAAAACTAGAGTTTAATGTGCCATTTGTCATGTTATGCAGTATCCTATAGTTCAGCTTTGTATCCCTCAGCCTCATCTGTTTCCAGAACTGTTTTATATTGTTTTCATGTTTTTGTTCATTGGTGTTCTCTCATAATACCCACCATGCACTACTCAAATACATCAGTCTCTTGCTGTCAACCAATCCTGACTGCTAGCTGAGCTCTATAGATCTTACTTATATAGATCTTATTAATTTAATAGAAACAAATCAGCGTCTATGGGAAATAAGATGTCCTTGGGTATGATTTTTGATTTTCAGTTGAAATTGTTCAACTGTGTATTTACAGTTAAAAAATGCTGTATAAATTAGAAGTGAAAGGATTATTCATGCATTTGTGTTCTCACTTGGACTATTGTAACACCTTATTTACTCTCCTTAATCAAGGAGCTCTGACTCAGCTTCAGTTAGTCCAAAATGCAGCCGCTTGTCACCCTACAAAGATTAACATAAGGATCACATTAACCCAGCGCTTACCTCTCTCCACTGGCTCCTAGTGAAATTTAGAACTGATATTGTCTTACTGGTCTTTGAGGTCCTCTAACCAAAAGCTTTAATCTGGTCAAAGAACATAAATGAAGCAAAGGAGGGACTGTGCATTTGCTGCTTGTGCCCCTAAACTTTGGAACGGTCTGCCCCTTAAATTTAGACTCTCTGATTCCATGACCACTTTTAAGAAATGACTTAAAACCCATTTTTATTCTTTAACTTTCATGAGTTGTGATGACAGGTAGCATACTTAATTGTTTGTTTTTGCTGTGTTTATACTTTATCATGTTTTTATTGTTTCGGTTTATTTGACTGATTTATTTGTTTTTATTATTTGTTATTTTATTTTTTTTCTTTAAATTTTAATATTTGATTGAGAAGCACTTGTAGCTTTGATTTAGAAAAGTGCTATAAAAATGAAGTTTACTTACTTACGCACTATAGGCTAATAAATACGATCAAGCTAGCTCTAGTGCAAATTTACCTTGAAAACTGAACAAAACCGTAAAGAAAAGAGCACTTCTGTTTTCACTGAGCACATTTTTTTTTACCCCTTTCAGCCAGAGAAAAGAAGCCAAAGAGCTAACTTTAGTCCTTGGTTTTTTGTCATTCTTATTTGACAACTTAGTTCTGTCATTTGAGTAATTCACTCTCCATTGTAATGTTGATTTAAAGACAGTTACTTTATATGACTGCAACAAAATATTCAGCTTCCTATCAGTAACATTAATGATCTGCTTTCCTTCTGCCAGGTAAAAAAAATTAAAAACAGCCCGCCTCCAAAAATCCACCCAAGAAAAACTGTAGTTTTTCCAAAGTTCCCGACCTTCTAGACACATCATCAGAAGGGGGTTTTCCTTCACTTTACACTGGAATATCTCACTTTGAAGACTAATGCAGAACCACTGTAGGTGTGAGTAAGCAGACCTAAAGGGCCACAGAGTCGCTGCTTTTTTCACTCTGTTTTTCAGTGCTAACCAGTTATTTTCATTTGTTTTATCAATATCTCTAGTTATTTAAACCATCACAACATAACTGTTGTTTTCTTGAGATCTGAAGATATTTATCCCATTATTACGACAAAATAATGCTATTATGATAAATGATATTCGTTATGTCACGATAATGATATAAAAATTACAAGATCTCAAGAAAACAAATGAAAACAACTTATTATCATGTAAAAATGAAGTTATTTTCATAACAGAGTAATGGTTATATTTTTTATTTTGGCTGGAGTGTCCCTTTAGGTTTCTCACTAAAAATCTTTCCTGACATGCGAGCATTCCCACCTAAACCAGCTCCAAATCACTGTGACTACTCAAACTAGCTTATTGTATTCAAGCGTTTAATAACAACAGTTGTTTGTCTCTCAGGTTCAAGTCTTTGTAGATCATAACACGAGTCACTTACCTATCACTTTAATCTCATGGTTGGAATACTGCAGCTTTCCATCCACCTGGATTTCAGACTCATACTGACCACTGTCCTCTTTTCTCAGCTGCTTAAGTGTCAAGTCTCCAGTTTGAATATCAAGATCTGCTCGACCTTCAAATCTATACCAATAATCTTTATTATTTTCATACTCAACCACTTTGTTCTTTTTGTATTTCCACAGAATGGTCTCAGGGGGTCCTGTTGCAGAAGGCTTGAAAGTGTAATTTTTCCCAGTCTCAACAGGAACAACACAAAATATATCACCTGAAAAAAGAAATAAATTAACAGTTATGGGACAGAGAATGTCACAATATCACAGCACAATGCCAGGAACAGAACAGGCAGGCTAATCCTACAGTAGTATAGAGGCCTACTGCACTGCACACCTGATTGGCTTATTAGCATACAACTGGACACGAGAGTTTAACTTAGATATGGTCAAATTTCATACGAACTAGTATAACAAACATCTTTCATAGCATTATGAACGTGCTCTCAGCGTTGACACACACTGAAGAACAGATATTAGTAATATTAGTAAGCTACAGAAGTAAAGTACAGGATAGCAAACAGGTATTCGATAAAACTGGACATTTCTGAAAATCATCACCATGATATG